>PVLD010006476.1:0-100241 GCA_004027595.1 Dinomys branickii | reverse complement strand
TCTCTCTCTCTCTCTCTTTCTTTTTGAGGCAGGGTCTTGCTATGTAGTTCAGGCTGGCCTTAAACTGTATAGTCAAAACTGCTCTCAAACTCAAGATGAGCCTCCTGCCTCAGCCTCCTGAGTGCTGGGATGACAGGCATGGGCCACCACGCCTGGCTAAAATTTTAAAATTTTGAGACAGGGTCTTGTTGTGTTGCTCAGGCTGAGCTTGAATTTGCCATTCTCCTGTCTCAGTCACCTGCAAGGCTGAGATTACAAGTGTGTGCCACCACACCCGGCTGGATGTGCTCCTTTCTTGACTGAGCATTTCTCAGTGCCTATCATTTGCCAGCATTCAGCAAATGAGCAGGACATGCAGCATCCCTGCCGTCTTGAAAGGGACAGGCAGAGGGAGACAGACAATAACCGAGTATCCCAGTCGGTGTGTAATAACACACCGAGGTATCATGAGGCCAGCAAGTGTGGTGGTAGGGGCAGAGCAGCCAGGGAGAAGGGTCTCTATAAGTGGGCAGGTGGCTATCTCTGGAAGCTGGAGTCTGGGGGGTGGTGCAACCCTGGAAGATCAAGCATGAGTCTTTAGGGGATGGGAGCCTCTTCAGGAGGGTCATGACTGCCCAGCCTGGGTGACTTTCCTGGGGATGGGGCAGTTATAGGCAGAGCACAGGCAGTCTGCACAACGCCAGGCAGAGAGGAGGTATCTGGCAGGGTGGCTCCCTGCCCCGGCCTGCGCTTGGCTGCTGGGCCATTTCAGCACCGGCGAGAGAGCAGATGAGGTGCTTGTCCTGGGTTCCCCTCTCAGCTCTGACCTGAGCGCCTTTCTGGCAGATGACTGTGCCTCCGAGCCCCGGCGGGAAGTCCAGGGATAGCACCGCACAGCAGCCATGACGCAGAGAGCTGGTGGAGCCCATGCCCATCTCTGCTGCAGACGGAGCAGCTGGCTCAGAGTGTGGGCATGGGGGCTGTGTTATTGGTGGTGCTGCTTGCTGCACACAGGCCCCATTCTCTCCCCTGCAAGAGGGGCCCCAAATGCCGTACGTCCCGGGCCCTGTGAATAGAAAGCGATGACAGCTGCAGAGGTCTTAGCAGCGGGGCTCACGCAAGACGGGGCAGGACTTGCTGCTGCTGCCTTTCTGGGTTCTGGTCCCACAGGGACGTTTCTGACCTCTTCCACATCCCGGTGCTTTAAGGTCCAGGATTGGGATGACCTCTGACTCCTGGCTTTATGTTCATTTATTCAGCCTTCAGGCCACACCGCATAAGAGCCATGTGCTCTTTGGGGTACCTGGGCTGCAGAGGTGAACATGGCTGGGTACCCCTCCCGTGAGTGACCTGGTTGCTGGGCAGGGCCTGTGGTCCTTTCCTCCCTTGCACCGCTGCCCCTATGCTGACCACAGACTGCCTCTGCATCCAGGTCCTGTCAGGCTTCTCAGAAAACCAGAAAGTGGCTGGGATTCCCCAGGAGCTGCCCCAGGAGTCACGGAGATGGGTTTGGAAGCTGAGGCCTAGGGGCCAGCTCTGTCTCTCCGTACTTCCCAGAGTCTTTAGGTGGGCTCGTCTGGTCTCAGGTGAGTGCCCTCTTCCCAGTCAGAGCAGGTCAAGCGTAGCTGGTGCTGGCAGTTAGGGACAGAGGAGCTGGTTTTCAACTCCACCTTGAATCAATCCCTCACTTGCTGGTTTGGTGGGGTATGTTCCTGGTAGCTGAGGGTGTGTAGGGGAGGGCAGGGCAAGGCAGGGCAAGGCAGGGCAGGGCAGGGCAGGGCAGGGCAGTGCAGGGCAGGGCCTAGCCTCTAGCAGCCTCCAGTCAGCCCCAAGTAGTTGAACTCTCACCCCCATGGGTCTCACTGCTGTTCTGACATGGCACTTCTGACTTGGGAGGAGCCCTGGAGTCCTATTATCATCAAGCACTCATGTGTCATCACGTGGTTTTCCTTCACTCCTCTGAAGAGCCTCACTCATCCCTGCTTACCTGCTTGGAGGAGGCCTAGGGCTTGGCATTTGCCTGCTTTGTGGACAGGATAAAGGTCATGGCTCAAATGGCACCAGGACTAAAACACTCCTCTTGGAGCCATGGCAGAATGACTGATCAGCCACAGCACTTTCACCTCTGCACCCTCGCAGGGCCAGAGTCCTTCCAGACTGCAGGAACTGGCCCCTGAGGGAAATGTTTAGTGAAAGATCAGACAGGGCTACAGAGTGGGCAGCTAGGTGTGCCTTGGGATGACGACAGCGGCTCCCCCTTGCTCTGCCCAAATTGGGGAGCCGGGAAACACTCAGGGCTTGAGATCTCTGGCTTTTCGAATCCTCAGCCGTCTTTGGATCACCTCCAGTTCATTCACCCTCTCCATTGCCCCCAGTTCTGTCTCCGTGAGCAACACTGCAGGGAGTTGTGGCATCTGACTATAGGGAAACTAAATGAAGTGAGAGAAGCCAGTATTAATAGAGTCCTTCCATCCACCCATCCCTGCCTCTTCTTAATGTTCTTGCAGCAAACCAAGCATCTGAGCCCAGCACTGCCCCTAGTACTTAGCATCAAGAGTGCAGACTACCTGTCTGTTCCCTGCTGAGGCCTTTCTTCCCAGCCTTACTCTGACCCCACCTGTTTCCTCCATCCTTATCAGCTTCCTTGTATGTTTCTTTTGGCCCTGCTCTGCACTCTACTGCAAGTGCGATAGAAAAGGTAGCAGAGTGTGGGTGGTGAAGGTGGTAAACGAGCCCTGGATTGGGAGGAGTCCAAGGATCTGAACTATACCCTCCTTTCCAGGGCTGGCTCACCATGTGACCGCAGGCAAATTTCTTTCCTGCTCTCATCCTTAGTTTCCCCACCTGCACTGTGAAAGGTCTGTCTGAATGCAGTGTTTCCATGAAGGAGAACCAAAACTTTCCAGGCTTCTATTCTTCATGGTGTGGAATTGTCCCCCACACTGAGGACATTTAGCCTCCCAAGTCAAACCACAGTGCTGAGGTGGACATGTGCCTGCTAGTCCTGGCAGTGGTACCATCTGTGATTGGCAGTTTTCACCCCAAGGGACCTTGAGTTTGTGTGTGTGGTGGAGGCTTGGTCTGGGGAGGTCTGGGTGGGCCGTGGGTGGCAGCTGCAGCTAGGATGCGTGAAGATGTCCTGGGAGCAGCCCACTGGGAGGCCCACTGAAGAGTCATAGGGCAGAGCAGCAGCAGAGGTTGTGTTCAGTCCCTGCCCTGCCTGCCGCTGGCCAGCTTTGGGGCTCCAGGCAAGCGCCAAGAGCATGCTGTGTGCAGTTCTCACTTGACTGTGGGAATAGGCCAGTAACCTTTGTCCTTCGGCAGCGGCCAGGGCGAGGCTATCCAAGCCCCCCCGAACTCTGTCCACAGTCACATGTGCACTCACACTCACATGCCCACCCGGTTCCTCCTCCGGGGCTGCTGTGCGCCCAGCCCTGCCAGGGTAGCAGCAGAAATTCCCTGGTCTCAGCTCTTAAAGAGGGGGCTGCAGCTTCACTTTGCAGAGGTTGACTGGGACTCAGATGCCGGGGGTGCCATCAAGGTGGAAAGCCCAGTTCTGGAGTCTGGGGCCCGAGGGAGGTTGTTTGGCTGTTGCTGTTGCTGAGGGAGCATGAGGTTTGTTTTGCCTACTATTTATTAAGCATTGAGTGGGGGCCCCAGGGTTAGAGTCACTTTCTGTTCTCCCAAACACATATGCATGCACACACGCATGCACGCACGTGCACACACGCACACTCCATTCTGCCTACTTCACAGATGTGGAAACTGCCCTTCTGAGAGAAATTGGGAAACACATAGCCTGCATGTCCTGACACCCTGTGCTCTGGGCACCCTAACTCTTTCCGAAGCCACCACCCCGTGCGCCATGGGCTGTTCCTGCTTGGAGCGGGGCCTGAGCTGTGCTCACGGCCGGGAGTGGGAGGGGGCCCTTGGCCCTGAGCCTGGGAATATGTTGGGAAATTCCACTGCCCTCCCTCCCACGCTGGGGAAGGGTTCAGTAGCTGCCTCGTCCGCCATGGATCACTGAAGCCTCTTCACTCCTTTTACAGCCTGGGTTTCCCCAGGAAACTGCCAGCAGGCAGCTTGTGTCCCCCACCTCCCCACACCCTGCACAGTGACTTCTTGCCTTCTTTGGTCCTCCGCATGAGGGCCTTACCAGCCCATACTCCCCCTTCTTCAGCCTTTAGCTTCCCAAGAGAGGAACGCTTAAAAGCAGGGATTTTAAAACTCCCTGAAAACACACACAGTATCCAGCTGCCCAGCTGGCTGTGTGAACCAGTCTTGGTCCCTCTGCACAGATGTCTGTGCTGGTAGGGATGCACATGGGAGGCCGCCCTTGAACCTGAGGGCTGAGGAGGCCCAAAGGTCCAGAAGGCTTCAGTTTCTTACCCCAGCCTGGAACAAGACAAGAGAGGAAGAGGTCTGTGAGTTTGCTTGATTTGAGAAACCCAAGAGGCAGCAAGAAGAGGCCCAGGGCAGAAGCCAGGCTTTCAGACTCCCCGACGTAGGGGACTTTTGAGGCTGCCTCGAACAGACTACCCTCCCCTGAGTGTCTGCACCCCTGCCCTACTCGTGTTAGCACACGTCCAGTCAGAGTCCTCCTGATCTCACAGGGCTGCCTGTGGCCAGCTTTGACCATCATAGGCCTATCTTAGGCTACAGAAGCTATCATCTTAGTCCCCACTCCACTGCCCAGGCTTGGCTTCCTGGGGCCTCACAGAATAAGGCTGGACCCAGCTTCAGGTCACTGTCTGGCTGTTGCCAGTGACCTCAGGCAGAACCTGGTACTCATGGCTTCAGTTTCCTTGTTGAAAAAAAGGGAAGTTTGATAGACTATGTGATCATGAGCCATCCTGTTTCCAGGTCTCAGTGGAAAGAATAATCCAGAAAGCTCTATACATATGTCCCAGGAGTGACCTATGCCCAGTATGTATTTGTTGGGGAGTTATACTCACAGACCGGTCTTTTGGGTGGTAGGAGCCCTGGAAAGCTGTTATTCCCAATAAGACTGAGTTTTCAGATGTACAAATATGAAGAGCCTGTGTAACCATCCCCAGCAGGAACTTCTCAGGATGTGGCAGGCCCATCCCCTGTGACCCCAGCCAGACAGTGAATCTGAGCACAGCGCATGGGAGAGTCTTGAATGTGAATCCTATCTCCGCTGTGTGTTGGCTACATGGTTCCAGACAGATCACTAAGCCCCCGAGAATGTGTCTGCCCGTTGTTAGAGGTGAGGGGCTGGGGGTTGAGGGCCTGGTTTGATCCCCAGCATGATACACGCACATGAAAAAGAACAAGAAGTGAAGAGAGTGTGAATTCAGTGGTTTAAATGTCTGTGCAATGCGTGGCATGTTCTCAGTACCAGAAGGACTGCCCCTTCTGCCCTCAAGGTCAGGTTGCTAGCCCCTACCCCAAAGTGTTGGGGGACCATGTCAGGCACCGCTTCGATGTTCATGTCTTCAGGAGATTGTTACTGAGTATCTGCTGCATCCTAGGGTGGAAGCTCATTCTCTGGAGACTCAGGGACAGGGACACAAATCAGACAAGATGGCAGCAAGCCACGGGGAGGTGGAGAAGGAAAGAAATAAAGGGGGGTATCAGGAAAGGCTTGTTCCAGGAGTGACTTTTGAGACCTTTTGGCAAGAGAGAGGATTTGAAAGAGCCTGGAGGGAACTCGAGAGGAGCTGGTGTGAGAACTCAGGTGTGCAGGGGGCGGGCATGGGAGCTGGCCTGGAGGCAGGAAGGCTGGGGCAGCGCGGAACCCTGTGTCCTGGTGAGTAACCTGGGATGGGCGTCCGACGCTGCACCGTGTTTGATAAGGGAGTGACGGAGCCCTTCTCAGCCTTCACATGGGCCCTGCTGGGCCAGAGGGTTCCCGTTTCACAGCGGTGTTTCCTAACATCCTCTGCCTGGCATGGAGATTGCTCCTAGCCAGAGCCGCTGAAAGGAGATCTGGATGTAAGGGCTTCTCATCCGGGTGGGGTGGGGGAAAGGAACCTAGGACGAACTCATAGTGCACAGGTGCAAAGCATGTTCCCACAGAGCCTGGTGGGTAGGAGAGGTGGAGCAGAGCCCCACGTGGAGCGGTGTGGGCTGCACACACAGAGCTCAGCCTGTCACCCACCAGGGGCTACGTGGGGCCAAGCCCTGGCCCGGGTCTATGGGGGTCATTCTCATCTGCCCTGGCCACCAGTCCTTGGAGGGATCCAGCTTGGCCCCGACCTTGAACTGAGAGCAGGGTTTCAAGACGTGCTACCTAGAATTTGGCAGGAAGAGCCCTGGACCAGGAAGAAGCACTCCCTGGCTCAGCCTTGCCCTTGCTGTCTGCCACTGAACCTGACACAGGGCCCTTCTCCCTCTCCAGGCCTCACACCCCCATTCTCTGTACCAGATGTTTGAACCAGGGTCTCTGAGGCCCTTCTTGTTTTGATCATTTATTATTCCTGCTAGTCTAGTATCACAGGTTTGTGGCATAGAAAGATTTGTGTGTGTGTGTGTGTGTGTGTGTGTGTGTAGTATAAAACATGATAAAATCTCCAAAAGTATTGATTATTTTGGGCTGCATTCATAGAAGTTTTAAGACTGGAAACTGGGGAGGAGATGACTCTGTCACAAAAGTAGGCAAACAGATGGGCTCCCAGAGAAAGTGGAATAAAAAGTAAGAAGATGCTAAAGCAGGTCTTCTTCCAAGTAGGCCGCGAGCTGCAAGCATTGCCTGCAAATATTTGACCCAGCAAAGGGGCAGCCATCAGGAGGTCATCAGGAGAGGCTCCCACGTGGGCAGAGCAGGAGCTTTCTAAACAGCTCAACTGCTCCAAGATGGAGCCTGCCTTTGATAGTCAGTTTACTGTCCTAGGAGGTATGATGGAATGTGTAATGCTGACCTGACAGGTTGGGTGTCTCTTGTCCTTGGGGGTACTGGACTGGGTTCTACAGGTTTTGGATGCCTTCCATTCTGTGAGCTACATTTAGGCCTAAGCCTGCCAAATGACCTTAGGACAATTACTTTAACCTCTGTGTGCCTCAGTTTCCTCCTGTGGAAAGGAAACAGAGTGCCTCCCTGCCTTGGGGACATATTGTTTAGATTAGTTGAGGTGATGGCTACAGAGTCCTTTCTGTGATGCAGACTTTAAAGTGAGCAAGAAATGTGCTTCCCCTTTTGTGTTGTCTGTGTTGCCACCATCCTGGCCTTTGGGTGGTGGGCAGGGAGGGGGAAATCCCTGTTTTCACAGCTCAAGCTTACTGATTTAGATATGGCTGAATTTTTGCTTTAAAGAATCTAGTTGGGGGCAGCAGAGTGGAGGGTAAATACCAAGGGAGGGAGAACCAAACCTAGCATGAGTGCTGACCTAGCTCCCAGCCAAGGCAGGCATCACCAATCCATCACTGCACTCTCCTGCTGATCTGATTTATATGGCACTGTAATCTTTACCCATACAGAGACAGCTAAAACTAACTGATAGGCCCTGACCTGTGAGATAGGTCTACTTGCCATTCCTAAATAAAGGAAAATAGCCATTAATGTCATTCATGGACAGTACCAAGCAACGACTCAGTGCACTAAGGGAAGTGTGTGTATTGGTGGTGGGTGAATGGGGTTTGGGGCAGCTTAGAGATAAGTTAGACTGGGATAGCTTTTTGGTGGAGGTGGTCATGGGCTAAACTCAAGAGGGGACAGAGCAGTATTAAGAGGAGAGAGAGAGGGAGGGCCATTAGCATGGCATATATAAAAGCTTAAGTGGGGATAGGCAGGGAGTAGCGCTGGTCCTCGGCCTGAGGTTAGGGTGAGCCTGGCCTCATCATCTGATCCTGTCTCTGCTGTTAATTACTATGTGACCTTTGTAAGGTATAAGAAGCTCTTTTCTTCCTTCCAAAGCCCAGCATCCCCTGTGTATACACACACTCACGTGTACCCTTCCTCCTTCCAAGTGTTGGGCTCCTAACAAATGCCTGGTTGGTGGCAGCTATTAAAGTGAGATCCAAGTGACTCAGGAATCTGGGGGCTGGAAGCAGTAGCTACACCGTGATAGTTACTGGGGGAAGAAGCAAAGACGTGGGCTGAATGAGGCCTGAATGGCTGACAGATCCCGGGGTTTCTAGAGAACGGAGTGTTTTCCTTGAGGTCAGCAGAAGACTTGGGCCTGGAGCAGCCAAGCTGGGTGTCTAGCCCTCTGCACCATTTCCAGGCACTGTTTCATTCCTGGCCAGGAGGGAGGGCAGGCTGCGTATGGGCAAGGGGCGGACAGATCCTCATCTATTTATAGCTGGCATTTGGGGTCATGCAGCACTGGGTGCCAGAATGACTGGGTGCCTGGCCTTCTCAGCCAATTACAGGGCCACAGCCCCAGGGTCCCACATATTAGCAGGTGCCCTAGTGTGAACCCATGGGGCTGGGCTCTGGCCAGATGCTTAGCATTCCCTCCTGACTCCAGTGGGCCACTGGGGGGCTGCCAAGTATCTGGGGGGCAGAAGGTGGGGACACAAAGGAGGAAGGGAAGAGAGGACTGGTGTGCAGGCAGCAGATGGAGTTGCCTCAGTCGTTGGCCCCCAGCCTGCAGAGTTGGAGCGTGGAGGGCCCTGGACTGGGCAGCAGAACTCCTGGGTCCTGGTCACACTGTCACACTGGAATGGGTGCATGGAGCCACTCCTGGCAGTCCTCATACTCTGTGCCCCTCCTGTACACACAGCACCCCAATAGCCAATCAGTTACTCTCCTCTGTGACACAGAGCCACAATGTGACTAGAGACCATGTCTTGCCCCTGAGCTGATGTGCCCTGTTTTGCCCTGTGGAACTCAGCTAAGGTTGTGCAGAGCTCTTCGTAAAGAGAGTCAGTGCTAGGGACGGGATCAAGTGACCTTAACCATGACTTCACTGGTCCTGAGGGACAGAAACATGGGCTGGAAGCTGGGCGTGGTGGCACATGCCTGGAATCCCAGTACTTGGGAGCCAGAGGCAGGAGGATCACAGTGAGTTCGAGGCTAGCCTGGGCTACACAGCAAGCAAGACCCTGTCTAAAAACTTTGGAAAAAAAAAAAGAAAGAAAGAAAGAAGAAGGCAGGCAGGCAGGCTGGCTGGACTCGGGATCTAAGCAGATGCAGCTAATCTCTTTGGGTCTCGGGCGCCTTGTCTGTGAAATGGGGATGGCTTAAAAACCAGAGAAGAGATTGGGGATCTGTGTTGTAGCTTTATATAAACAGGAGTGTGGCAGGAGCCATCTTCACACCCCATAACTCCCCACTGCGTCCCACCTCGGGCTGATCCCACCTCGGGCTCAACCGGATAAGGCCGTGTGAGGAACCCTGGGAGGTGGCTGCCTAAGGCTCATGGCACTGCTTAGTGGCCTCCAGGCACTTCTGACTTGCAGGTCCGAGGTGGAGCTCCTCACCGCAGCCCCACCCCACTCCCTTCTCTCTCTTTCGCGCAGGTTGCTGTGGTCCTAAGCCAAGGATCCCCTCCTTAGTTTCTCCTTTCTTCCTGCTCGCAGCTGGCCTGCCACTGAGTTTTGCTGATCCTACCTAAGGATACAGATCACAAGTTGGTTGGGTCCATCCGCTCCTCTTCATGTCTTTTCATTTCCTGCTGTCTGGCGCCCACCATCACACCCTGGCCTATGGGTCGCCAACCCTAACTGGGTCTCCTGCTCTCATCTTTGTCCCTGTCTCCATATGTCAGCAAGGGTGGAGATGTGTCATGTCACAGTCCTGTGCACATACACACACACACACACAAACAGTGGAGCCCCATGATCTTAGAGCAGCAGCAAACCCTACCATGGCCTAGAAGTCTCATCAGGGCCTGGCCCGGTACATTTTGCCCTCATCCTTCCCAGGTCCCCGACCCCCATGCAGCGTGCTGAGTTTCTCTCTGTTCCTTCTCCTTGTGGTGTTCTAATGCCTGGTCTGGGGTCTCCTCTGTCTGACTGGGTGGCTGGGACTCCCATCTTTCTATTACTGCTATATCTTCAGCTAGCACTGGATACCTGGTAAAGGCTAGGAATAAAATAATGGATCCAGAAAAAAGGGCCTTGACTCTTGATTACAAGGGACCCTCCATGCTGACCTTCAGCATTTGCAAGTCCTGGAGGGGAAAGCCTCCAGGGCGCCGGACCCCGTAGTGCCAGGCAGCCCTCTTCTTCAGCCACTCTCAGGGCCACAGTCTTTGTCTGTACAGGAATGGGGTCAGATGCTGTTGTCTAAGGGCCTTTCTGCTTCTAAAGTTCAGATAAGAAAGAGGCAAGTAGCTGACAGCAGGGCTTTTACAGCTACAGACCTGGATTGGAATCCTGCTTTCATCACTCATTGGCCCTCTCTGAACCTTGGTTTCTTCGTCTGTGAAGAGGGACGAGATAGTCTTTTCTGCCTCTCAAGATGTTAGGAGACTCAAGGCGACAGCCTACTGCTTGATACTTAGTAAGTACATATTAAATGCCCTGCTCTACCACACCCGCACTGCCCAATCTGATGTGGAGCTAGGCAGTTCAAATGTCTCATGAATCTTTTATTATTAGGGAAATTCTTTGCTCTTCCTATGTCTCAGTGCCAAGTATTCATAGAGAGAACTTGCTAGTATTTGGTCTTCCTTTTGCTCTGCCTCTCCTGAGGTACCAGTCCCTCCTCTTGGAGCACAAAGACAATGACCTTTTTTGGTGTCCTGAAAGTGTCACATGAGTGACCCAGGTGTCTGTGGGTTAGTGTTGTGACTTTTGGGTACTGATGGCACCCCAACCCAGGTTGTTACTAACGGAGCCTGGAGAATGGTTTTCTTGCTCTCCCCAATATCTGTGAGGTCAACTACCTCAGGGTTGGGGCCAAGGCAGGCAACCCGCGCCCCCCAGCTGAAGCTTACATCCGTTCCTCAAAGGAAGGTGCCCCGGGGCAGAAACCAAGATGCCGAGTGCCTGTGCGTTTGCCTCCCTGACACCTTGTCACCAGAGTGGTCTCACGTCTGTCTTCCCTGCGTGCACAGCACCAAAGGATGAGAGGTCCGGAGGAGGAAGCTCTTCAGTGTAGAAAAGTTGGCAAACTCAGTGTTAGGGTGGAGACCTGTAGATGGCAGTGAATGACGGTAAATGAGTTTCTGCTCCCTGAGAAACAAGGCATTAGCCCACCTGGCTGAGATCTTAGCAGCTAGATCCCCACAGTCACAGGCAGACAGAAGAAGAAAACCACTGGATTAAGTGAGTGATTTTCAACCCCTTGCTCCTCTTTCTCCTACAAGGTGAACGTCAGAGAACATAGACTTGCCGGCCTGTGTTTGCCCAAATCACCACCAGCTGTGGCATGGACAAGAGAAGCTACAGGTGCCATGTACCTGCCACGTTCCTTTCTCATCTAGATCAGAATCTATTTAGCTGTCAGTTCTGTCTTGGTTATAAGAGACTAAGAGCTAATTCAAAGTCATCCCTCAAGAAGGGATTGATTGGTTCACATAACTAGAAAATGTGGGGTCCAGGCTTTGTAGGATCCACAAACACTGTCTCTCAGCTTGCTGTATGGGAGCTTCATTTTCCCATCTCTTCCCACTTGATGGGACAAATGGCCACAAGGTTTCTTGTGGATCTGTTCAGCAGTGACAGCAGGAGAGTACTTCTTTTCCAGTAGTGCCAGTGAATGTCCACAGACTGACTCATATTGTCCGGACTGGGGCGTGTGTGGCCCTAAGCCACCCAGGATAGTGAAGGAGAGCAAAAGTATGTCACTGGCCTCACTGACCCGCGGGATAGACAGAGACCAACCCTTCATACCCACTCCGCTTTTATATTAAACATCAGATCATTCTCTAGGTTAGGATTTTAAAATGCGACGAGTAACAGATCACCTGTCACAGGTTTTGCTAGTGTTCACAGCCCTACAGAGGAGCCCTCCTGATGGAGAAGGCTGAGAACATCTGCGCAAGTGAACTGCCAGGCACAAAGGTGAGGCTGCTGGACCAGACCAAAGTAAGGCCTCTGTGCTGAGCAGTTTCTGGGACACAGGGAGACAACGCTGCTGTGATCACATTCCACCCACGGGACACTATAATTTATGAGTGGGATCTGCAGGGAGGCAGAAAGGCTGACATACATGGGGGCATGAATTGGGCTATGAACACCTTGTCTGCTAATCATAACCAGGTTTAGAAATAAACTGAGTTTGCTTAGAAGATTCTTCCTACACAATGAGCAAGTGTGGTTTTGTCATCTTCTTTCTGTAATCAGTTGGTATAAAGAGTTTTGTTTTCTGTGTTATAGTTCTGCAGGAAAAAGGCCTGAGATTGGTTAGTGATGTCTGCCATGGGGAAGGACACTGCAGGTGGTGGTGTGTTCATTGTGTAGTAGCCATTTATGTACCTTCCCCAGCTTTTTTCCTTTAGTCACGAATCAGCAGAACAAATGCGGGCAACCCTTGGGCCCAAAAGAGAGGCGAGAGCAAGATAGGGGCTTGCCTAGGAAGTGACCTGAGAATTTGGAGTCACACAATGATTGTGTGACCTTGTGGACATTGTTCTGGTGGGAACTTGCTTTCTTCTTGTGCAAAATGGGATAAACCATCCACTGTGAACCATGCAAAGCTGTCAGTCAGGATCGAATGAAGTAATAAATGTGAAATCATTTTGTCATACTTAAAATGGCAACAGGCAGTTAAATGACGCTTTTTACGTGGCAGTCATGGGTCTAAGTGCTTTGATTATATCCTGGTTTCATCCTCAATCCTATGAAGTAGTTGTTATTGTTATTCTTGTGTGATAGGAAATGACACTGGGGTACAATTGTCAAGTCACATGCCCAAGATCACACAGCTGCAGAGGACGGTTCTGACCCAGGCTACGTGGCTCTGGTGTTGTTCTCCAAATCCCTGCATTGTAGTAGCTTCTCAGTGTAAACTGGAAAGTGCCACGCAACTAACACGGAGTCCCTGAAGCAGTGCCTCCGAATCCTCTCTTGCTCCAGTCCTATTGAGTGACTCGAGGTGACATGGGCCTGCTGTGGCTGCATGAGACCTTTCACTTGCCTGACAGGAGGTAAGCAAGAGGAAGCTGTACAAACCCAGGATTTGCCCTGATCACTGGTTATGTTGCCTGGGTTCATCTCCTGACTACTACTTCCCAGCTGAGTGATCTTGGGCAAATTATCTAATGTCTCTGAGCCTAGGTTTCCTTACCTACTGAGGGGTATGCCTGGTAATATTACTTAGTCTAAGGGTGGACATGATAGTGCAGAGGCCAAAGGACCTGAACCAGTAGTCATGGGCTGCCCTTCCTGGGGCTGAGGCCTTTCTGTACATCATTTTCAATGACTGCTTGGTCTACTGTGGGCAGATTCTCCCTTCCTGGGCAGTGGAAGCCACCACTCCCCCACCCCCAGTGTGGGCTCGCTAACCTGGGCTATGCATCTGCCCTCAGCCCTGCTCATCTCCACCTGCCCTCCCTGTGTGGATGGCTTATCTGTGTGGAGTGGCTCCCTTTCCATGCAGCTGCAGCCTGCACCAGCTGAGTCCAGAGCAAACTAGTCTGCTGCTTGCTCTTCCTGGAGGCCTTTACTGCTTAGCAATTACCATAAAAGAAGCATGACTGGGAGAGGTTCAGCTTCTAGGCTTGGGCATTAGAGAGTGTTCAAGAGCCTGTGTGTGGGGTTCTGATAACAGATGGAAAGAAAGAAACAGCAAAGCTCACTGATTCTTTGCCTTCCCATCAGTCATGCTGAGTGCAGAGATCCCCTTCTATGGGGCCTCTGTCAGGCCTGGTATGTAGTAGGGCCTGGCAGTGCATGGGCATGTGAAATACAGATTCCCAATCAAGGAACCCGGACAGTGGACAGAGATGGTCACTTCCTCACTTGAGAGCTTGGTTAGACTGTAGTTTTGCATCTCCCTGAGATAAACTCAGAACCCCCTGGGCTAGGCCCTGGAGTAGTGTAGTTTTTACAGGTTTCTCTAGGAAGATTCTGCAGCAGATGGTTAGAGAACTAAATCTAGAGGAATACAGGTGCTCTTCTTAAGGATACTCTTTGATGGGTTTGATCCCCAACAATAGAGAGAATACTTACTTTCTGATTCTGCGAGATTTTTCCTTAGCTCTCTCCTCTTGGGGAGGCTAGAAATCCTGCAAGATGCTGGCCAGAGCTCCTGTCTGAGTCTTGGAGACACTCCTGCCTCTTCGTGAGCTCTCTGTCCTTGGAACGTGCAAAGAGCTCCAGCACAACTCTGCTCCAGGCTGGGGCCATGCAGGCCAACCTCTGTCCTCTGTTCTTGCCCTGGTTCCTTGATGCTGTGATTCCATTGCCCAGGGAGGCCAGTCTTGTAGCACAAGTCAACTTCTGCGATTGGCGGAGGACATTAGCTCTGGAGGGGAGGTGCCCTGCGGACACCTTGCCTGCCGTCTGCACACAGAGCTGGCCTGGGGACCCAGTGAGTAAAGGATGCAGAAGGAGAACTGCTCAGATTGGCCTAGTGTCCAGTAGGACCCCTCCTTCCTTTCATTTTTTATTTTTTTGTCTTTTTGAGGCAGTCTCACTATGCAGTTCAGGCTGGTTTTGAGCTCACTTTGTAGCCCAGGCTGGCCTCGAACTTGCAGCGATCCTCCTCAGCCTCTCGAGTGCTGGGATTACAGGTGTGCGCCACCACGCCTGGCCCCTCCTTCCTTTTTATAACTTTCTACAGATTAAGATAACAAGGTCCATATCCCAGTGCCTTATGGCTTGTTCGTTTATATATAAATAGCTATGTCTATAAAAGTTTCACTCATTCAACAAACATGAGACGAATGAGCATTTGGTGGGTACATGGGACCCACAGAGCACACATAGTAAACCCCTGCTGTGGGGCCAAAGCTTCCCCACAGAGAGACAGTGCTGTGGTGGGGAGACGGCAGGGCAGAGCGTGTTCTGTGGGAAAGATGCGGAGAGTAGGGTGTTGAATTGGGGGGTGGAACAGGGCTGGGAGGGGAAGGTGGCATGGTGTGTCTGAAGGTGCTGAGACCCTGCTGTTGGGGTATTGGCATAAGGGGTAGGGAGGGATGGGCTGGGAGACTGTAAATGGGAATTAGCAGCAAACAAACTTTGCCTTGAGGGACCTCAGGAGCAGCAGGGTCCTTCTAGTTCTCCCTGAAGACCTGTGATCCTGGGGGCAGGAGGGTGGCACGTGGGGGTGCACAGAAACCTCCAAGAGGTGGGGTCCCTGCAGCTCATAGCAGCTCCCAAGAGGCAAGAAGGATCAAAGGAAGGCCAAGACCTTTTCCCCAGAACAAATTCATTCCACTTGGGGCCTGGGTGGAGCAGGGTTGCGGAGGAGAGGACTGGGGTGGAGTGGGGCTGGGGTTTGTGGTTTCATTTAAGGAATAGAATTTTGTACCCACACTGGCCCGGGGACATGGAATTCTGATTCAGGCTGGCTGGCTTGCTGTGGCCTGAGTTTCCCCATCTGGGAGGCAGTGTAATACTCACTGGAGACCACAGGGATGTGCTGATAAAGGATGAGAGCCAGAACAGACAGCCTCATTACCTAGCTGTGTTAATCCACTCCATAGTGCTGCTGCCCCCGAGTTCCCTCTGCAGTCTGCAAGGATGGCCCTTGTGCACATTTCAGCGAAGAGGAAATAGCAGGCTTCAGTTTGTCATTCTTCCTGTGTGGAAAACAATTGTCACTTGCGTCCACTGTTGTCTTGTATTTGCCCTTGAGGCCCTGCGCCTTTCTCCAGACTTCAGAAGTGTGAGGATACAGTGACAGTAGCCACAGCCTGAGGCCAACCCCCCTCAGCAGCTCTCTCCAGGTCACTGGGAGAGTGGGGCTATATCCTCCCTCTAGTGGCCTACCTGTGCCTGGCCCTCCATGCATAGTCAGGTGGACTCCATCTCTCCCTCACTAGTGGCCTGCCCAAGAATAGGGTAGAGGCAGAGGATCTCCCTCTGTGGGCAGCAGAGTGGTTTCTGCCTGCTAGGAGGAGCCCCTGATTCACAGGAAGTGTTTTCCTGCTAGCAGGGAGATGTGGTCATGTCATGGGTGGGGGTGGGGAGAGATGATGTATTAGGGCATCCTCTGTCTTCTGAAGGGTCTCAGCACCCTGCATAAGGAGCACCCTGCATCACCTCCCCACCTCCCCGCCCCACCACCTCACAATGACATTCGGGCTGCAGCGAGTGCTTGTGGGAAGGACAAGTCACCCCCTGAAGTCACCCCTGGCCTCCCCACATCTCTTGACACAGCTCATCCAGCAGCTTCTGTCTGTGGAATCCAGCACAGAGCCCTGTGGAAGCTAGAACCTCCATTACCAAGGCCTTTCTCCCTCAGAGCCCAGTGAGTTCTGTTCTAGACACAGCCTTGTGTTTGGAGGCTTCAAAATGACACCAAGGCAGAGAACAGCGGAACTTCCTGAAGACGGGCTCAAGCCAGGGGGCATGTTTGCTGAGAACCTGATTGTGAGGGAAGAGAAGTTGGGGGCCGAGGAGGATGCTTGGTAGATTTAGCAGCTCTGAAGAGCTTGGTGTCTTGAGGGCAGCATGGTTTTACTGGACAGGGATGGGAGTAGGGGAGGATTCTATGGTTCAGTCAACTACAGTATAGCCCCATTGAGCCAAATCCAGTCAGATGCTTGTTTTCATAAGGTTTTAGTAAAACCAGCCATGCCCGGGTGCTTATGTATGGCCTGGAGCCACTGTTATACCACAGAGTAGCATGGTTATACAGAGGCCTTATAATTAAAAATCTAAAGTATTTACTATCTGGCCCTTTACAGAAATTTGCCAACCTCTGATGATTTGATCTATTGAGGAAGGGTTAAAATTTGGTGTCAGCGAGAGAAGGCCAGGATGTATGATGTCTCTCGGGAAGGCTTCCTAAGCCCACTGGCTTTTTTCTTTGCCCCATGTGCTGGTGCTTTAATGCATGCAAAGGATCTAGGTCACCTGGGTTCCATAGAATTACTAAATGCTAAGATCAAGACGGACCCTGGGCATATTTAGATAGAGAAACCGAGGCCCACAGAGACAAGGGGACTTGCTTGGTAGCATGTGGTGGCTGAGCTCAGGCTCAGAGAAGCCAGAACACTTCATTCTGATTTGCTGTTTTATTACACACACAGAGGCACACACATGCACACGGAAACAAAATTCTCTAAGCAGTAAAATGGCAGCGATGTGTTTGCCTGTAAAGGGCAGTTGCTTATTTTATCCTTTCTGTGCCCATTGCCTGTGAGCTCAGAGACAGGTGGGCAAGGATTCTTGCCC
This sequence comes from Dinomys branickii, assembly GCA_004027595.1. NCBI lineage: Eukaryota > Metazoa > Chordata > Mammalia > Rodentia > Dinomyidae > Dinomys > Dinomys branickii. Next base: position 83,063 of record PVLD010006476.1, on the reverse strand, counting down.
TGCCCTCTATAAGCAGGCTGTTTTCTCAGTCAGGCCCATCCCCTGGCAACAGGGCTGAAATGGGCACAGGGAGTTCCGTTCAGGGCACGCACACAGAGCAGCTGCCAGTGGCGCCTGCACTGTCTGCTCCACACCTGCCCTGGCTGCATAGCCAGACTGGGAGGCCAGTGCTCTGCAGCGGGCATGTAGTCTCGGGCCATCCTTCGTTGGCGGCCAGTGCCCCACAGCGTCCCTTGTGCACCTGTCTGCCTTGTGTTCAGGGCCTTGTGTAGTCAGAGCTCAGCCAGAATTTTATGACTTTCCCGCCCTGGACCCCAGTTTCCCCTGATGGACAGCAGAGCATTAGATCCTTTGTGGCCAAGGTTCTCTCTCACACTGCAGTTCTGCAGTTCTGCTGCCCGGACTCCCTCGGAGAAACTCTGAAACCCAGAATTTCTGGGTTTCGTTCTTATTCTGGCCTAGGTGGAAGGCATCTGGTTTCCTGGGTTTCAAGCTCAGCTCACCTTTCTGCCTAGCAGGACGTCTCCAAGGGAAGTTAGCAAACCTCTGTGGGCCTCAGGTTTCCCCACCTGTAACATGAAGGTGAACCGCACCTGCCCAGCGAGGCACCTGCAGCTGTCACTGCAGAAGCATCAGGAGGGAGGGCTAAGTGTTGGTAAGGTTTTTCCGCCCAAGGCTCTGCAGGTCACATCCAGCCTCCAGCCTCTCATGCAGGTCTCCCCTGGCCAACTTCCTACCCAGAGGACCCTCCACAGATCTGGAAACTTGACCTGGGAACGAGAGGCCCACAGCAGGCATGCAGGAGCAGAGAGCAGAGCAGGTTGCAGGGCACTGATGCAAAACTGAGTTCAGGTGTGGGCCTGAGGCCGTGCCAGGCACCTCCCCTGAGCACACAGTCCAGGAAGGGCTGCAGCTTCTGAGCAGGATAAGTCACAGCATCGTGAGGCCTGGGACTTTGTCCTCTTAGCCTCACCCCTCTGCATTTTTCGGTAGAATTATTCTGCCCATGTCTTCTCTTTGGGGATTGATTAAAGTAGCTTGTGTCCTCCCCTCTCCACTGGTCCCTTCCCCTCACACTGCCCTCCCTTTTCCATTTCTTTTCCTCCCCTCCTTCCCAGGGCAAGGCAGTGATGGTGATTAAGAACCTGACTTTGGAGTAGATGCTCTCTAGCAGCTGGGGAACCTCACAGGGCCTCCTTCATTTCCTGCTCTGTAAAATGAGAATGATGCCAAGTGAAGGATTAAATGACATGGTGTGTGTCCATGGTGTGCTCACTGTGCACACTAATCCCACCCAGTAAGACCTGAAGAGCACCTGTGTGCGCCATGGTACAGTAGGAGGCAGGGCTGCACTTGGGGGCTTCTGTTCTGATGGGGGTGGACAAATGTTATCTGTGAACAGAGTGAACAAGATCACTGGAGACAGTAATGGGGATTGTGAAGAAAATAAAACACAAGCGTGGGATAGAGGGTGTGACAGAGTAGAGAGGATTGGCCCTTTCAGCATCAGAGAAGATCTCTTAGAAGGGAGGCATGTGATCTAAGCATCCAGTCCAGCCAGGGGGAAATGGTTTTTACAAAGGCCCTGGGGCAGTGACCAGCTATTGAGGTCCAAGGCAAAGAATACCAGGATGCCTGTGATGTAGTGCTTTAACCAGGAGAGGATGCTGGCACTGCCAGCCAGGGCCTTATAAGCCCTGAATATGTGGATTTATTTCTAGGTATATGAGGAGTGGCTTTGGAGAATTTTGGGCAGTGGGGGGGCATTGACACAGTCTGTTTTACATGTTTTAAAGGTGAGTTTGGTGATTGTGGGAGAGGCCAGCTTGGGGTGCGGTGATGAGTTTGGGGGTGGGGGCCGGGGCCTGTGTAATGCAAATGTCTACAAGACATGACAGCAGCACAGGCTCTCGAGGTGAGGAGGTGACGCAGAGGTAGAGAGGAGGGACGTCTTCAAGGTAACGGGCTGGCTGCAGGTGGCAGATGAGAGCAAGGGAAAGCTGGAGCCTGAACTTTCCTCTGGAGCGGGTGGTCAAAGGGTTACTAACACAGAGGATGCAGAAGGAGAAGCTGGCTTGGGTGGGAATGGAACTCCACTTGGACATAAAGTTGAGGTGCTAATGACCTCCGGGTGGAGATGTCAAGGAGGCAGGATGGAAGGGGCCCCTTTCTCTCTTGCAGATGCAGCCAGGGACCCAGCCCTGGCAGGAGCTGTCCCGGCAGAGACAGCTGTGTGTGTGGCTAGTCCTCTTCAGCCCTGAGCTTCTGTATTGGCTTTAAAGGCCGCTGCCCCACTCAGCCAACAGCCTGGCATGACCCACACCCTACCAGGAGCCCCCGACGGGGTCAAAGCTGTGCAAAAAGTCCTCTGCTGGACTGCTGTTGGCACGCAGGGCCACCTTGAGCCCCATGTGTCTAGGTGCGTAGCCTGGCACCGCCAGCCCCAAGGAATGGTTCTGGAGAGTGCCAGGCACCATGCAAAGGGCTGTACAACTGCCTGCTTGGGAAGTCTGTGACCTTGGATAGGAAAATATCATGTCATCATTTTCATTAACCTCTAAGTTGAAATTTGGCGTTGCCTTTCATTATGAATGTAAGTGATCAAAAAAGGGATTAGTGGTATCTATGACTTCGTCACCAATGGAAATCACATATTTTCATATCATATTACAGTTTTTGTAGTTTGCTAGAAATATTTAGGTTCATTGTTGCTTGGAGTTACAGGTAATTATTAGACTTGGCCACTAGCTCTCCTTATGTAGTAAGTGAATAAGGAAACATTCCTATAATAGAAATTCAGTCTTCTAATATTATATAAATATATCTTACATTATTGGCTCCTTTCTAATCCTGTTTTATCCATTTAAAACATTTCATTTTATTTTTACTTATGCATTCATAAACCTTCTGAAAAATGTATGGGCTTCATTGTGTGTCACAGGGGCAGATGGCTCAGGAGGGACAGGCTTTACTGCCAGGATCTCTTTTTTAAATTAATTAAGTAATTAATTAATTTTTAAGACATGGAGCTTGCTTTATAGTTCAGGCTGGCCTCGAACTCACTGTGTAACCCAGGCTGGCCTCAAACTCATGGTGATCCTCCTGCCTCAGCCTCCTCAGTGCTGGGATTGCAGGTGAGCACCTCTGTACCCAACTGCTTCTGGCTTCTTGTTTCCCTTTTATAAACAAAGGAACAGAGGCTCAGAGAAGTTGAGTGTTTTGGTAAGGGTCCCACAGCTGTTGGTGATTGAGTCCAAATCTATGCAGATCTTTCTGATCCCAAAGTTAATGTTCTGAACAATCTGCCTCCAAAGTGGCCCCGTCAGGTAAATGTACAGCTGGTTTGAAAGGAGCCCACATCACAAGCAACATCTATATTTATCCAAAAAACAAAATGCAACTTTTGTGTTCTACTCCCTGACATGGCTTTATCTTTTAACAAAAGAAGAATATTTCCCTTATCAGTTAGACGATCCTTGTGATGCGCTGAGTCTTGGGGGTAGTTGGGGTTCTGAACACACAAACTCGTTGGTCCTTTGTGTTTCTTAGCCCCACCGCTGGCCTGGTGGGTGTGTGGTGCGTATGTGACCAGAGACAGGAAAGGGTGACATCTGCGCTGCTGGGCCTCATGTTGCGTTCAAGCAGGAGCCTGCTGAGCAAGTGAGAACGTGGAACCTGGGGCCACCGTGGGTTTGGCTGTGTCGCAGCTCCAGCCCTTCCCATGCTGCATCAGTGTTGCTTGCATAGCCAGCAGACCTGGGTCCAACTCTGTCACTAAGTTAGCTCTGTGATCTGGAGCATGTTATTTCCTATCCTGGGACTCAGTTTCCTCTTCTGTAAAATGGACTGGACATAAAATGGACTGGACATATCTGCCTACCTTTACTTGGTTGTCAGACAGTAAAATGCAAAGGAGAGGCTGCCCCCAAGAGGCCCATGGGATGCAGGGGGTGAGGAGGCCAGACACCCTCTCCCGGCCTGAGGTAAGGGGATGGGACTGTCACTAACTTCCCAGGACCAAGGGCCATGTCTGACCAGCCTTGGCCTCTGCCAGGAGCTCCCTAAGTAGGAAGCCGGGGCAGATCCCTAACCCTTCTCCCGTCTCTGCCTTTGCTCCACTGTGAGAGATGGTGGCTTTCTTTACCAAACCTCTGTATTTAATAAGTAGGGCTGTGGCAAGATTTGGTGACCTCAGGCCCCCAGTGGACTGTCTGCTGGCATAATTGGGCCTTGAGTCATTTCCCAGGGATGAGCCCTGGGCAGGCTGCCAGGAGCAGGATTGACCCTCTGGTTCGGCTCTCCTCTCCTCTTTACCCTCAGGCTCCCTTTTAGTTTCCAACTTCTTTGGCTCCCAGGAGGCCATGGACCAAGATGGAAAGCAAAACGATTTACCCAACAGGGCTCTCTCTGCTGCTCCGAGCCGCTTCCCGAGTAGGGACCCAGGCTCAGGACAGAGGGACACCCTGGAGGCCGGGACCTCAGGTCCTTGCCTCACTGAGGCTCTAACAGGCATACACTTGGGGGCAGGCCTGGTGGGCCTGGGGAGGGACGGGGTGGGGCAGTCAGCAGACTCCATGGGGCATCCAAGTTGGGATTTGAAGGATGAAGTAAAGCATGCATATGATAAATACAAGCAAAATCCTCCAAACACTGAAGGACATGAAATAGAACAGAAGTACTCTCTGACCTCTCCTTCTCCCTCGCACCACCTTATTCCTACGCCCTCAAACTCTGCCTCTTCTCTCGTGAGTCCTAGCAGAAATCTAGGGCTGTATGAGTGACTCAGACGTCACCAGTGTCAGTTTTCCCTCCTCGCGCAGCCCATCTGGCAGTGGCTGTGCATATGGAGAGGGGTGTCTTTTGCTCAGTGGTGAGAGAACACTGGCAGTCACATCATGTGGCTAAAACATGTCACCAAGAACTAAGAGGTGAGGAAGTCCATGATGTATGTGGAGAGCTTTGCCTTGGGGCATAGGCAGCCTTACTGGTGACTAGGAGCCTGGCTTTTGGATTTGGAATGTTGAGGTCAAATCCCAGTTTCTACCCTTTCTACTGTGTGAGCCTGGACAGGTTTCCTCACCTCTCAGGGTTCTCAAATACAGTGAAGAATATCTCCCTTTGAGACCATGGGAAACACTGACTACTCAGAGGCTCCTGACGAACCCAACTTGTGCTGTCTCATGCCACTGATGGATAGGGTGGGGGAACTGCACCCGACACAGGGAAGGTGCATGCTGGGTGCTTTAGGACACATATTTGGAGGAAGGAGGGCCAGGCAATCGATCCGAGGCTCAAAATAGCCTGAAAGTGCAAGAACAACAATAAATAAATGGGTTCCGGATGCTTTTAAATCTTGGCATTTCCTGATCTTGGCTCAGCTGAGCCAGACAGCTTCATCAGCGTTTGCTGCAGAGGCCGGCGGCACACGCCTCCCCTGGCCACAGCCCAGCACTGCTTTCAAGAAAATCAGATCTGGAAACGTTTGGATCTCTGGCACCTGACCTGTGGGTCATGGACACAGGTTAAGGATCAGGCAGTACTGGAGGGTGTCCCTTGTGGAGGGAGCCTAGCTGCAGGGAGAGGGAGGCCCGACCTTGCAGGGGGAGTGAGTGAAGCAGTGGCGAGGGAACTGACCAGCTCCTAGCATTCCCTCTCTACGTGCTTATTGAGCACCTGCTGTGTGCCAGGCATCGGGGAGTATGGCCATTAGTAAAATGCTCATGCAAGTAAATGTTTGATTACCCACTGTGGTAAACTCAAGAAAGTTCCCGACCTCCTCACATGGTCTGCAGGCTAAGAAAGATTCCCCTGGGAAATGGAGAAGGAAAGACTGATGGATGAACCGGCACTAGGTAGACAGATCATCTCTGTGTGGGAAGGATGCCCCAGGTCAAGGGGTCAGCTTGTGCAAAGGCTTGATGGGGGCAGACGGAGTCTGGAAGGCTGGGACCTGAAGGAGGGTCAGGTGGCACTGTGACTGGACACAGGACAGATCGGCAGGAGGACAGCCTGCATGGCCTTCCTCTTAGCTGGGAGGAGCCAGAGGGACCAGTGGGGTCAGATCTGTACTTGGGAAGATAGCTGTGGTTGCCCCATGTCCAACGGCCTGGAAGGGACCCGAGCAGAGCAGCTGCCATGGCTGCCTCGAGCGGTCAGTTGGAGGTGTGGTCTCTGTTCAAGGACTCATTCAAGACTGGGTGATGATGAGGAAGCCACAGAAAATCCCAGTGGCACAGAGGCTGTAGCAGTTCCAGCTGGTGCTATAAGGTTGGGTGCCCATTGCACTGATGGCTACTGTGTTTTGAGCACTTTGAGCCAGAGACTGTGCAAAGCTCTTACTGTCCCCATATGATCCCAGGGGAGATGCATGTGGTTATGACCCTGCAGCAATTTACTGAGGCCCAGAGGGATGGCATAGCTCAGCTCCAGCTTTAGCTGTCTTGGCCAAGCGTCCTCCAGTTGAGTTTGACCCTTCTGAGAGTGTGGCCCATGCCCAGCTTCTGTCTGGTTGCCCCAGTGACCCTCAGTGTCCCGACTGGGGCCACAAGAACTAGTTCAGAGCTGAGGTGGAAAGGCACCGTCACACAGGGCCTGAGGGGACGCAGCTGTGCCTTTGCTTCTCCATCCCTTCTGGCCTGCTGGCTGCTGGCAGCTCTCGATTTAGCATGCACGCCGAGTGGCTGTGTCTCTGGGTTTCATGTGTCACCTGCCCTCTGGGATTCGGATGTTCTCTGCTGCTTGTTTTATTTTTCTTTTCCACTTTCTCCCCTCTTCTGCCCCTGTACTCCCACCCAGGCCCATCTGTTGCTGCTCTGGGGGGTCTTTTCCTCCCACCCCGAGCTATAGGCAGGAATAGAATGGAATAGAGTGGAACAGAGGCCTCCTTCCTTCTGCCTTCCCAGAGAGGAGAGAGAGCAGAAGCCTGGGCACTGCTGCCTGGGCTGCTGGAGGCCCCGCAGCAAAGGCACGAGCCGCACATGCCCTTCTCTCCCCTGCAGACAGGGAAGCCGGCTGGGAGGGCTTGGGTGACGGGCAAACCATCATATACTAGTATCTCACTCCTGACTCTACAACTCTCGCTTCCCAGTCAAGCTCGAATGGGCATATGTGTCACTGGGCATCTTGTCAAAGTGCGGACTGGTTCATGGGTCTGGGCTTCAGCCTGAGAGGCTGTGGGGTTTTTGTTTGTTTGTTTTCTCTTTGGTCGTACTTGGGTTTGAACCCAGGACCTCCTCACTGAGCTACATCCCCAGCTCCCAGCCCTTTTTTATTTTGAAACAGGGTCTCACTTAGGTGCAAAATTACCAAGTCTAGGCTTGAACTTTCCATCCTGTCTCAGCCTCCCAGAGCTCTGGGATTACAGGCATGTGCTACCATACCTGGCTGAGATGACGGTATTTAACAAGCTCTAGTGAGGCTGATATTGCTGGTAGGGGTGCCACACTGAAGGGGCAGAGTCAGGGGCTAGCAGGTCCCTGACTGCCTGCCCACAATGCCGGTACAGGCACACGCCTGAAAGCACTCTGACCTCAGTACTGTCCTCCTCTGCTGCCTTCCCTCCCGTGAGGGGTTGCTGATGGGTTTCTACCACATCCAGGGTGTCACACTGGCCTGCCTGTCCCAGGGCACATGTTGGCTGACCAGTATCGGAGTATGGAAGCTTAGGCTCAGAGAACTAGAAGGACGCAACTAAGGTTTGTGACACTGGTGCAGAGAATTCAGGGTTGTGGCTCCCCACCCAGGGTTCTCTGTTATGGCTGCCGCTAGGAGTCAGGAGTCTCGGGCCTGTTCCTCTCTCTTTTTAATTTTAATTTTAATTTTATTTTTACAGATAAAAGAACCAAAACATATTAACGAACACACAGACATAAATGAAACAACATAAAAACAATACAAAATTTCCAATGAGGTCTGTTCCTCTCTCTAACTTGCTGTGTGACTTTTGGCAAGTCACTTCTCTCTGAACCTTAGCATCCCTGTAGAAAAATGGTTTCATCTCTGCCCCGCTGAGGAGCAGATGTGACAACGTCTAGTTTAGAGTTCCAGGCATCTTTACGATCCTGGAATCCACCAGGCCCCGTAGGGTGGGAGAATCCCGCTAGGGCAGGACAGTGACCTCGGGTGGCATGGGGGAGGGGGGTTTGAGCTCATCCTTGAGTGATGGAGAACTCCTAACTTTCCGTTTCCTGTCAGGCTTGGGTAATGATCCAGAGCTCAGAGCACTGCCGTTTCTTAGTCCATTCCACCCTCGGTACATGGAAAAGAGTCCTGATGAAGGGCATCTGTGGCCACACCACCCACTCCCAGAAGCTGGGCCTTTTATTTAGGAGGGCAGGAAATGCTTGGGACTGCTCCACAGAGAGCCCACTGGGCATGCACTTTCTCCCTCTGAGCACACTCCCGCCGATGCGGGTTGCACATGGCCAGAAGGGCAGCCAGGCGTCGGGCCTGAGGGACCTGCTGGGCAGCCTCCCTGTCCTCCAAAGAGAGCTGCTGGGGTAGGGAGAATCTGTTTCCCACCAGCCTTATCTGGGAGCCTGTGGGTCTGGCTTTCTCATCATCTGGCCCTTCAGAAAGGAAAAGCAGGAGTTTCCTGTAGGGAATAAATGGATTCAGAAAGATACGCTGCCCCCTACACACATACACCACTGGAGGGGGTGACTGTGAGGGGGTAAGAGGCACCCAAGTCGACCTCTGCCCAGCCCTTCTCACCCAGTGAAAGTTAATAAGCACCTGCTCTAGGCCAGACATGGCTCCAGGTGCTGGGACTCAGCACAGGACAAGGCCGAGCCCTCCTGCCCCCAGTCTATACTCTGGAGGGAACACAGATGGTCCCTGGCTTGGGGCTGAGGCTAAAACTCACGGGTCCACAGCGACTAGGTGAGCTGGGGCATTAGTGAAGGCTTCTCTCGTGGAGACCCACAATGTAGAGCGGCCTAGTTCTGGAGGAGGTATTCCAGGCAGGGAGGCCTCTGTGACTATGGAACAGCAGAGGCCAGGAGCTGGTGGGATGGCGGGAAGACCTAGGCTCTGCAGGGATGCCAGCTCTTGCCCCTCTGTTCTTGGGTATGCCTCAGTGGCCTATTGTTACCTGGCAACAGGGAGGTACCAGTGAGCATTGAATCCCATTTTCTTAATTTTAGTCTAGTAGATGGACTTGTACAGAGTGCAAGACTTTTCCCGCAGTATCGTGAACAGCGGTGGTCGGCCTGAATGCAGTGGGAGGCAGTGAATTTGGTGTTTAGCTCTATGTTCATGCTTTAGCTCCCAAGTCTTAGCTGTAGCACAGGGCACACCCATTTTGTTGGGCTGTTACGTGACACTTGGATGCTCTAAGAAGTGGAAACCATGTACTTGAGAGGTGTGGTTGCTTAGTTTGGGGTTTGGGTCCTTACCTAATAAAGCCCTTATGTTGCCCATGAAATAGTGTATACAAATACTGGGGTGTGTGTATGTGACTATATGTAAATACAGAATTGAAATGCAAAATCTGTCACCCTATTTTTCATGTGTAAGAAAAAAATAGAAATTTGGCTTTTTACACGTTTATTTTTTGCCAAGCATGTAATGCTGGATTCACTGAGGGTAAATAAGAATATGACGGCTGCCACTATATGACTCTTGGTTAATAAAAATGGAAAACCTAATTAACTCCCTAGTAATCCTTCCCTTTTCAGAGCCCAGGGCCTTGTCGGGGGCTGTGGGGGTGGAGAACAGGCAGGGGTTTCCCCAGGGAGCCCTGCGTGGGAACCACAGGACCAGATGGGCTGGGGGGTGGGGTCCAGCTCCTATGCTGGGCAGCAGCAGCAGGGAGGGGGTGGCACTGAGCTCTGCTGAGTCATCTCTCTCTGGGTAGGCCGGCCGAGTGTTGGCTGGTGAGCCTAGGCTGATGTGGAGCCCTGGGAAGGGGGTCTCCTCTGGTGCCTGCTGTGTTCCCCACCGCCTTGGACAGAGTGTTGCCCAAGGACTGTGGTGGCACAGCGAGGCCTGGCAGCCTGGGCAGAGCTGGGCCACAGATGTGAGCATGCACCTTGCTGGCCCATGGAGTGTGACATTTCTTCAGATGCTACCAAGGTGCTGCCTGACCTTCACTCCCCTGCCAGGACCCCCTTTCTGCTTCTTTCTGAGTTATTTATAACTGTGCGAACAGGCAGAGGGCTTTGCAGCTGAGCCCTGGCCAGCTCCTGCCATCTCTCCTGCCAGCCAGGCAAGCAACACATAAACAGAATCAGAGAATGTGGACTCTGTAGGACTCAGAGGAGCCCTGCAGACCCGGTGTACTGGATTGGATCCCCCACCCCTCAGACTTTCTAATATTTATTATATATATCCTAAGCTTACCTAATTTTAAAGCATGCAGAACCATGGCTTTAAGTACACGCCCTGCGCTGTGCCATTGCTGCCAGTCTTCTTTCCCAGCACTCTTCATCCTCCCCCCAGCGGGTGCTGGTTCATCCTCCTCTTAATACATGAGGGCGGCTGGCTTCCAGCCCCAGCCCCAAGGCAGTCTCAGATTTTGAGGAACCCCCGACACATTTGGCAAGGAAAGATGTGAAGGATGAGCACATGGCAGTCATTGGGCTGCGGATAGGGCAGGATGGGCACATTCCTCAGGGCCAGCAGAGACTGCTACCCTCACCCAGGAATGGGGTGGACATGTGCGATGAGGTGCTGATTTGGGGGAGGCCTGGGGATCTGCTCATCTGTGTTCTTCTTAAGCCGACTGTTCATTTAGCAGCCTTTACTGCTTTATTATATATAAATGGGGCCACTATTGTGTTAGTCCGTGTGCTACTTTTGAGAAGAGTTCAGTAACAGTTCCTCACCTACGAATAGCGTTTTACATTTTACACTTACCTTTTCCTCATATACTTTTCCACCTGAAATACTTCCCTGGACAGGACCAGGATAATTCCACAAGTGGAAAGTCCTAGACTCCACGGTACAGCTGCTGAAACTGCGGCCCCACTGAGTGACATGCCTGGGGCACAGCCCCATTTTCATTCCTTACACATTCACTGGCTGTTTTTCTAGCACTTTCTACCCAGGTGGGGAGCAGAGTGAGAGGCATGAGTGAGGCACTCAGCTGTGAGGCACTCAGCTGTAGCACAGAAGTTAAGAGGATGTCAAAAAATTCGGTAGTCAAAATAAATCATTTTGACTCTGTGCTTAAAAACAATTACTAGTGCAAAAATATGCATGCTGAACAAAATATCCTATTTTTAAGTAAAGGCAGGAACATTATGTGTACAAGGCCTAACCACCCTGGATGGAGACGGAGGCAAAAGGAAAAATCAGTTCTACCAACCCCACCTTTATTTAGAATGTTGATAGCTTGTTAACCCCAAACTTTTTTGCATCAATTTCTATTTTGAAAAAACACATTGCATTTAAAACTCAATTGCTGAGGTTTTGTACCCAGGACACCCTGTTCTCAGCCCTCGTTCCATCTTCCCATTCCTGTGCACCACTGTGATAGATGACAACCCCTCCCCCATCCTAGTCCCTGGGCTTCTCCCAGGCCCTTTCAGCCACCCCTGAGTGTCAAGGGAGCAGCTGAGGGCAGCATCTGATCCCTGCGGTCTATTTTTGGGCCTGCCCTTCAGCAACTGATACAACCTTGGTTTGATGTGTTGAAATGGTGAGTGTGGTTGGCAGCTGGCTGTGTGATCATGTGTCTTCATTCTTGACCTCACAAAGGGGCGGCGGGAGGCTCTCAGTGGGTTTGTGTCCACAGAATTTGACAGAACAGGTGATACGTTGCATGGGAACAGGCTACCAGGCAATTTGGCCTTGCCTGGGGGCTCAGTGGAAACAACTCACATTGTGCTATATGTATTGCTTTCGTGCAGCACCCTTTTACCGTTTACAAGGCACTCCTTTTATTGGACACATCTTTTTTAAAAGACAAAAGAATGGAGACATATAAACCAGAATAACACAAAAACAACAAAGGAAATACAAAATTATAGAGAAGATAGTAGGGAATTAGCATTGGATGCTGTATTACATAGTGTTATCTTCGTATTTGTTTCTTAGTTATACAGATGATGGCTCGTTCGATTAATCAGTTTTCTCGACCCTGACCTCTGTTGTTCTCCCACCCAATTAGTCGTCTTCCCTCTGATAATAATTGCACTTTTTGGTTTACTTACTCTTTTGGGCTCTCACGTTGGGAAGACACGTGGCTGCTTCAAATTATGCTGTAACAAACGTGTGCACACACATTGCTATGGCAGGAGGTGGAAAAGTACCCATCCTCAAAGACAGTAGATAGGCAGGGAACCAGGTTCACTATGGTCAGGCCCCCACTGACAAGCCCTCAAGGCCCTGGGAGGGGGGGTCCAGTCGAGTTGGCAGGGTTACCTCTCCAACCGCCAGGCTCCACCTCGATGCAGTGCGCCTAGAAGCCCAGTTGAGTCCTCAGGGTTGCCCCCGCAGACCACCGGGCTCTGCCCCATCGAGGCACTCCTCAGGGCCCGGTCCATATTGGACACATCTTTATTGAGCCCGTACTATGTCCCAGGCATTGTGCTAGGCCCTGGAGATACAACAGAAGACAAGATAGGGTAGACACAGTGCCTGTCGCAGGGAGTAATTAGTTGAGGAGGCAAAAATAAACAAGTAGATAGATTGAAAGAGGGAAGAAGCTCTGACAGTGATGATGGTCGCACAACAGCGTGGATGTGCTTAATGCCACCGAACTGTGTGCCTAAAAGTGACTGACATGGTAAGTGGCATGTTAGGCATATTGTAGTACAGTTTAGGAACATAGAAAAGTGGGTGGTAATCAGAGAAAGAGCGTGCTAATGGAGGGAATTCCGGTGGGGCACTGGGAAAACCAGTCAGGGTCACATTAGGATCCAGTGGTCAGGAAGAGACACTTACCTGAAATGGTGGTGATTAGAAGGAAAGAGACGGCAGAGCCAGTGCAGAGGCTCCAGGTTGGAAATTGAAGTTGCACATGCTGCGTTATAACAGGAGGCCCAGTGACTCCTCGTGACCAGCCAGCTGCAAGCCAGAGTCAGCCCTGCTGCCTCAAACCCTGACTGTGCGTACCTGCGCATCACCTGGCAGTGTCTCAAGCGCCTTTCCCGATACTCTCCTTTGAATTCAAGAGGCTCTTGAGTTCGAGTGCGTCAAATTGACTGCAAGCACAGGCAAACACAACATGCATAGTGCACTGCCCCTAACACTGTGGGCTCTGCCAGAGAAGACACTTCACTGTCTCTTTGTTTAAAAACAAAAACAAACATTGCCTTCCTGAGCCTGGCCAGCCTCATGCCTGCTGACAGGTGGCCCCTGGCATGTGCCAAAAGTGGGAATGGAGTTCTCTGGGGCCTCGGTGCCGAGGAGGGGCCTCTGGGCTCTGCAGCCCTCTTACTGGCTGCCCAGGAGCTGCCCTTATCAGGTACCTAGAGACCGCGGGTCTCCACAGGACAAAGAACTTCCTGAAGGCAACAGGAAGTGGGAAAGGAGAGGACTGAGGTGACACCAGCCCCAGGAGACTTCCTGTCTGTGTTTCCTTAGTCTTTTTTGGGCAGCAAAGCTGAGGGTGGGAGAGTGATCTAATGCAGAATTTTGTGTATGGGCCACAGCTGTTGAGGAAGTGGCCTGTCATTTTGGAAAGAGCTTTGGACAGGAGACACAGGAGATCCCAGTTTGTGTCTTGACCCTGTCAGGAGCTGGTTGTGGGGATCTTGGGTCACTCTTTGTTCCTCCTGTCTGCACCTCAATTTCGTGATGTCTGGGAGTATAACTCCGGGCTCTAACAGTGCCCAAACCCCTGCTGTATTTGGGAGTCCTGTGTGAGGCTTTATTTCCTGTGCTGTAGAGCTCAGAATCCTTGTATAGTAGTCACCTTCTTAGCTGAGGAGGTGGAGAAGCATAACCAGAGAGACGGCAAGGCTTGGGAGGGGAATTCCTGTGAAAAGTTTGATAAAGCATCAGATCACGAGCCATGACGGACAGGAACATTAACGTAAGGAAGCCAGAAGACATGTGCATTCTTTTTTTTTTTTTCCGTGCTGGGAATTGAATGCAGGGCCTTCACACTGAGCTACACCTGCAGCCCTTTTTTAAGCTTTTACATTTTGAGTCAGGATCTCGCTAAGTCACTGAGTTATCCGGGCTCTGCTTGAACTGACGATGCTCCTGCCTCGGAGAGCTGAGGGTACAGGCATTATGCCACCACACCCAGCCCTGTGCATTGATTTTTGCTAGTCTTTTGCTATAGAACAGTGCATGGAGCCAGGATTGAAATTCTAAGTCATTTTTTCTACGTAGCCCACATCCAGGGTTCAAAGATTCATGCACTTGGATCAAAAGTGGAGTCTCTGGTCAAGCAGTCTGAGTGTAGAACCCTTACAGACTCTGGCTCCTAATCTTTTGCCATGATCTCATCCACACAAAATTGGACAGCAGTTTTTTGTTTGTTTTTAGCGACTCATTTATCAAATCCTTCCACAACCTTTAACTTAGCTTTCACTGAGATTTCTTCTTTCGTACTTAGGTTTTGTGGTTATGAGCCAGTTAATTAAACTTAGTAATTATAGTAACAGATAGATTTGGATGATACAAATGGCCTCAATACACAAACACCTCAGCTCGTGAGAGCAGACCAGCCAGGCTGGGCCCCATGGCATTAGTCAAGGGTGTGGTAGGAGAGCGGGTGGAGGGCAGGGCATTGGTTAACCTGGTGGGCTGGCTAGATGGAGACTGGTTAGAGGATTTTGTGTTGTACCAAAGGCTGAAGAAGGCCTGGGTGCGGTTTGATTTGGCTGCAGGTGACAAAAACCCTTGGCAAGAAGTTCAACAAGCTCTGAGTTGAGTCCCTTCTTGGGCCCTTAGGTAGATGTTCGGGGCAGTGTCTAGGCCTAGACTTTGTCCACCCTGTTGTCCTGCTGATTGCAGCGGGGTCTTCAGAGCACCCTGGTAACTGGGCTGCCTTACGGTTGGCTGGGTAGAGCCCAGCCTTGCAGCCAGTTCTGAGTACTAGATCCTGTCTTGCTCACTGGGCTAGAGAACTCACTCTTGCCAGACCTGGTTGTTTTCTCTCTTGTCACCTTATTCCAAGCCCTGGGCAAGTACCTGCTTGATTAGGGTTAGGGGCTTGGCTCTAAAGGGCTGAGCATGAAGGTTGTACTCAGCAGGCCTAGATCATCTACTCCCACAGGGAAAGGGCCTTGAGTGCTGGGCTGAGGGATTTAGCCTTGAGCGTTTGGGAGGGGGCTTCTAGTGCTCTAGTTCATGCCTGAGTTCAGGGTGTTCTGCGCTTTGGAACTGGACTCAGAGCCCCTCCATTTTTTACTTACTTTCCTGGAGCTTAACTCTGTGCTTGTGGCTTGAGTCTTACTTCTGATCGTACTTTTGAGTATTTCTGTGGGAACTAAGATGAACTTCTCTTTCTTCTGTTCTTCTGGAAGCCTACTTAGGGTTTTGTATTAGCGTGGAAGAGTGGGAAGATTGGGTTTTGTCTAATGTAAGAGAAATGAATTAGTCATTACTGTTCATTGATATGTGATAGAAACTCCAACTGGCTTGTAATCTAGCAGGAGTTTATTTGCTCACATTACTGCAGAGCACAGAGAAGAGCTGGGTTCAGACACAGCTGGATCCACATGGTCAAATTATTTTTTCAGGACTCCATCTCTGCCAGTTACCAGGCCAGGCCTAATGACTTAGTAAAATGGCTGCTCAGGCTCCATGTGGGGAATGCTTGGGGCTTGTCAGGAAGTAGCGCCCTGATCACTTAGTGGCTTTCTCCATGGTTAGGGCAAGGGGAAAGGCGCCTATATTGCCATAAATCTGCCAGCCCAACAGACCTCACTGTGGGCCTGGGTGCTCCTGACAGCAATTTTAAAAGACCTGCCTCCGAGCATCAAGCATAACATCCGGCCTGTGGAGGAGGCTCTCGCAGGCAGTAGGGCAGTGTGACTGCAGTGGTAGTCACAGGAAAGCAGTCTGGCCCTGTTTGGGCCCAGATGCCCCGTCATCCCCAGCAGCCCTGAAAAGAACCAGTGACAGCAAGAGTCTTGCTGACAGGGCAGGTTGGTTCCTCCAGCAGAAACCCTGGCAATATCCCATGGGAGCTGGTCATGTTTGAAGAAGAATAAGGAGAACCAGTGGCAGCTTTAGGACGGAGGCAAGTTAGGAGGTGAGTGCAGGAAGCACAGACCCTCCTAGAGTCCCAGCTTTCACATCAGTTGGATGGGGACACTAACCACAGACCACACTCTGCATTGTGGGAAAGTACTAATGAGACTGTAGTCATGACTGTCACCTGGGAACTCTAAAGAGCTGTAACTGTGACCTAGTGCATTTCTGCTGTCACAGAGCACCGTCATTAGGCAGTTAATAAACAGAACACTGTTCTTCACGGTTTTGGAGGCTGAGAAATCCAAGGTGAAGGCCCTGGTGTGTGTGGTGTCTGATGAGAGCCCACTTCCGGTTCTTAGATGGTGACTTTGTGCTGTGTTCTCACGTTGTAGAAAGGGTGAATGAGCTTCCTTGGATCTATTTGATAAGGGTACAAATTCCTTTAATAGTGGTCCACCCTTATGACTCAGCCACCTCCTAAAGGCCCCACCTACTAATTGTATCACCATTGGGGTGACCACACTCAGACCTCAGCAATCTGTGACTACCACTCATGGAATGTCTAGGCTCTCTTGTCTCTGCCTTATCTTTCTAAGAAATCTGAAAGTAGGAGTCTTTTCATTATCTTCATTTGCCTATCGAAATCAAGGCCTTCAAAGTTAATGCCTTGATCTCGAAGGCTTGGTGTCAGGAGCCACTCCAGGGCCTGCCTTTGCCCGCTTTGCCTAAGCTTCCTCTCCTTTCAAGGCAGCCCTTCTTTCTGCACTTTGTCTCCCCTCTGGAAGTGCGTTTGCTTATTAAATGCTGTGTTCTGCCTGAGTACTTCCTCAGAGCCTCTGTGTACCCCAAAACTTAGATGGTACAGAATTACTTGAAAGCACTGAGTAAGAGGGGCCCGGAGGATCTGTCTGGTCTTAAATTCTGTCTTCTGGAAAGGCAGTGAGGAGAGGTGGCCGACTCAGGGTGAGTACTGGACAGGTCAGGAGCCCACGCTGCCACTGCAGCCACTCTCACACCAGCTGCTTCCATCTACTCAGGGCCTGTGCAGATGTGCGGTAGGCCAGGTGCTAAGCTAGGCCATGTGCTGATTGTGGCCAGGAAAGTAAAGCCACCAATTTTTCCTGAAGGTGCATTCTTCCTTAAGCAGGGAATCGATTTTCAACAAGATACACAAGCTTCCAATGAAGCCACTTTGGTGAGTCTGGAACAAACCCCATTAATCTCCTGCCAAGGTCATTTATCTCCTGGCGTGAGGAACCTACAGCCCATGTGGATAAGGGGTGTGGTGCTGTGGGAACCAGGGGCTCAGAAGGAACTATCACCAGAGAGGGGACCACCCTGGGAGAGGTATCAGACACGTGGTGAGAGGCTGGGGGCTGTGCACAGGGGCCGGTGTACCCTGCAGTGCAGTTGATCCAAACCTGTCCTTGTGTGGCCATGAACTTACCATGGACTTGCCTCCTTCTTAACCCTTTTCTGGAAGCTCTACTGCCTCATCTGTAAGTAGGAATGAATGGTCTCAGATGCCTCACTTTCAGTAATGGGGTGATGGGTAATGGCTCTGTAGACTTGGGTTTGAATCCTAGCTTCACCCTTCTGAGATTGTGGGTTCTACAGGTTCACCTGTGTCCCCCAAAAAACCAACCAACCAACCAACCAGCCAAACACCACCACAATGGAACCTTAATGGCTGCTGCCTTAGAATTCTACCTTATCTGGAAAGAGGGTCTTTAAGGAGAAAGTCAAGTGAAATGAGGTCTTTAGAGTGGGCCCTGATCTGATATGGCTGATGTCCTTGTTACAAGGGGAAATTTGGGCAGAGCAGACAGAGGGAGACAGTGTGAAAAGATAGCCGTCCACAGGCCAAGGAGAGAGGCCTGGATCAGACCTCCCCCTCAGCCCACAGGAGGAATCAGGCCTGGCAACAGCTTGCGCTCAGACTTCTAGTTCCTTGCTCACACCACCCAGACACAGTCCTTTGTCACAGCAGCCCGGGTAGGTGACTTGATCCTGGAGCCTCCTCACTCATATGCAGGGACAGTAATGCCTGCCTGGGGCCTGCGGTCAGACTCTGATGAGAAGGTGCCTGTGAGGCATGTGGCTCTTGGCATACAGTAAGGGCCCAGTAATAGCAGTGCCTGTCTGGCCTGTGCTGGACCTCCTAGCAAGGCAGTTCAGATCTTTTGAAGAGAACTGGGTCACCAGAGGCCCCCCTTCAAAAGCCTCTAAATGTGGAGAAGGCCGAGAAATCACCATCAATGCAGTGCCTAATGTATTTTTAGCTGGGGAGTGGTCTCCAGCCTAATTGACAAAGCTGTGAAGCGGAGGTTTATTTAGTTTATGTGCTGGCTCCACTTTGCGTCTGTGGAGCTGCCGTGGGCAATCAGTGAGCGCAGTGGTCATAGGTGCTTCATGGGTGGTGTCTAAAGGAGATGGCACAGTTTCATGAGAAGCACAGTCACTGGATGACCTCAAGCCAACCCATTACCCTCCTTGTGCCTCGGTGTCCATGTTCGTGAAGTAAAGAAGATAAAGTAACCAGCTCAGAACGTCTTAAAGCCACATCTTTGAAGGCCTGAAGGTCACATGTAAGTTTCCCAGGGACTCATGCATTTGGGGAAAGAACATCTAGAGCTTCTAGCTGGTTCTTGAAGGGGACACTTGACTCCTGCATTGTCCACCATGAGCCACCTAGGGTGCCTCTCTGGACTGCTGCCTGTCGGGTCAGGGATTCTGGGATTCGGATTCTAAAGCAGCTTCTAGGAACCAAGTCCACAGAGGTGGCCACGTGAGTCCCTTGGGGGAAAAGGAAGAGCTCCCCAGAGAGCTTGTTGTTGGGGGCTGTGCTACTCAGCAGCCTTGTAACTGCATTTGGCCCTCCCTCCTATTCACAGGTCCCAGGTGATGTCCAAGCGTTGACTCCCTAGCCCCATAGCCTGCCCCTCTCTGGATGGCTCTAGCAGCCTAACGCTTCCTCCCACTTCCATGATGGCCCCACCCTATCGCGCCCGGAGTAAAAACCCCACTCCCTCACAGTCCCAGCCGGACCTGGCTTCTGCCTGGCTGTTTGGTGTCCCTTTCTCCCGTCACTGCCCCTTCACTGAGCTGCGTCTCTGTGACCTCAGAGCCTCGTTCCCTTGGCTCTGTACGCCCTGGCCCCCTGCCTGGAACATCCCTCCTGCTTCTTCTCTTCCCTGACTTGTGTCTCAACTCCAAGTCTGCTTCTCCAGGAAGCATGTCCTGAGACCCCCGTCTAAGACAGAGTCCTCTCCCTCTGTTACTCTCCACCAGGACAGCTGGTTTGTTTCTGCTTCATCACACTAACCCAGCCTGTCATGAAATAGGAAGAATGTATTTTCTTCCTCATAAAGATATCAACTTACAAAGGAAGGAACTGAGCCTTATATGTCGCACTACCTGGCTCTTAGTAGCATTGAGTAAGTGCTTGAGGGGCGAAAATTAAAACACCAAGTGCTGGTGAGGGTGCAGAACAGTTGGGCTCTCACACAGCTGATGGGCATGTTACATTGTACAGCCACTTTGGAGAGTACTTGTTTTTATAAAGCTACATATACACTTAACAAATGACCCTGCAATTCTACTCCTAGATCCTTACCCAAGAGAAATACATCTGTCTACAGAAAGAGTTGTACATAAATGTTGAAGACTTACTCACAGACTTACTCAAGTGAGAAACAAACCAAATGTCTGTCTAGGACAGGGAAAAACTGCCACATCCCCAGAGAGAAGGATACAGGAGCTCCCAAGAGGCAGTTGAGGGAATCTGCCTGAGGCTCCTGTTGGTAGGGTAGTTGCTGCGTGGTGTGATTTGTGGTTGGGGTAGATGAGAGTCAGAGGTTTGTCTGGGGGCTGCAATTACTTTGGGCACCCAAAAGTTAAGACATCTTCAGGATCTCAACCAGACTCAGAAGTGTTCAACTGTTTTTTGGAGAATCACAATTTATTATTATTGGGAGTTGTGTTCCAGCATCCCAAGTGGATGCCTGAAACTATGGATAGTATACAAAACCCTGTATAATTTGCCCCCTCTATATAAATTCACAAATTTAATGCCTATTCCATCTTAACCATGCACTTACCATGTACTGTGGCCCTAACTTTTGCAGTTTGAGATATGACAGCAAAACTGGCTTCTTTCATCTTCACAAATTCATAGATACAAGAGTCATTCTTATCTTTTATTTATAGGAAACATGTTGTGGATTTTCTTTGGTATGTCTTATACTTTGGAGGCACTAGTCAGGAAAAGAAGGGTTACCTGAACACAAGTCCCACAGTCAGTCTGCTAACCAGGATGGCTACTAAGCAGTTGGCAGGAGGGTAGTGTATACAGTGTGGATATGCTGGACAAAGGCATGCCTCACACCCCAGTGGGACAGAGCAGGACTATTCAGGATTTTATCATGCTATTCAACTTTGCCCATTTCTGGAATTTTCTACTTAACCACTTACCAGTCCAATTACTTAAATACAAGATAACAAAAAATTGCATGTTTTTTCATTAATTTTTAAAAAGATAACAGGAAATATTAAAGTGACAATTTTATCAAATTAATTCAATACAAGAATCAACTGGTTGAAAGGACACCTACCCAAGTGACCCTCGGGATAGTTAGTACATAAATAGGCGCACTATCCAAACGAGATGCACTACCCAAATGACACTCTGGGTAAACTGTTAAGTGGTTAATATCTTCAGAGTACAGTTGTCATAGGTAACTGAAACCACATGTAAAGGAGAACTGCTATAATCACATTTCATTTGCATAATTGTGTAGTTAATACTATGTTCCCTCACCTACACACATGAGCTTCCAGAAGACAGGGGTTCTGTCTTTTTGGCCCTGGTTGTATCAGCCGCCACAGTTTCTACCTCAGAGTGACTCACAGCTCCATGTTTAGGGCTGCCGAATATATGTGGACTGGAGGAAGACCACACGGGCACAGCGCAGGACACTGGGGGCATGTCCTGCTTGCAGGGCTCGGCCTCAGACTAGGCTTGGGAACCACTTCTTGGAGGACCTGGCCCTGGTGCCGCCTGTGCAAGCAGAATTCTTGCAAAATGCCAATTAAGGCATTTGACCCAAATTTGGATAAAAGCTTTTTCTTGTGTCAAGTTGAGCTAATTATATACATTTATTCATAATTTATGAGGCCTAGTAAGTGGGAACAATCAAGGAAAAGACCTGGGCAAAACCTATTTCTCTTTGGTGTCACGTTTGCCGTTTTTGTTCTCGCAGACAGGTCCCGCCCCTCCTTCCCTGCCATGAACACTGCTGTTTTCATTATTGGCAGCATCATTTCGCATTGTTACTGGTAGCTGACATTTAGTGAGCACTTAGTGGGCCAGGCCATAAATTGCCTCTTTCACTCTTAACCCTGTGAGGCAGGTGGCGGTGGTGTCCCATTTTACAGTTGCGCTGTTGGATTTCAGAGGGGTGAAGGGACTTACCCAAAGTCCCACGGCTGGGGAGTAGGGGCTTTGGCTCCTATGTGCCAGGCCCCCGGCCACCCTCCTGTGGCTATGGGTGTTCTGCTGCTGTGTCAGCGTCTGACTCTCTCAGCCCTTGTGTTGGTGACTTAAACTCGGGAGAATGAGTGAGGAAGTGGTCAGTGCCTTTTGACTGAGGAGTTCTGGGATTGGTCTGAGAATCTGCATTATTGCGCCCCTAGCCAGTGCCCCAGTGGTGCTCCTGCGGCAGACCCCTGACCACATTGCGAGAACCACTGGCTCAGATGCTGCTGCTGCTGCTGCCACCCTGCCCTCCGTCCCAAGGCTGTGTGATTTGGGGGCCTCTTGCTGTATGTTTGCATACGTGTTATCCTGCATCGGAGATGCAGAGCTCGGGTGTTCTTTCATGCTCCGTATACATGTGGGATTATATTCTACAACTCAGTTTTTTATTTGGCAAGTCCTGGAGATGATCCCTATATCTGCCTCATCCTTTCCAATAGCACAGTAGTACTTCTTGATACAGATATATGGCTTTCTCTACCAATGGGTGGTCTTCTACACTGGAGATATTAAAAATAACCCTCTAAATTCCCTGGGAACACATGTGTTTATTGAGAACCTTATAATCATTCAATGATGTCAGCCATCATTATTGTGGTATTTTGTTTCAATTTGAATATGAAGGGGTGGTTAACTTTAAGAAATTCCCTTGTGGGGGACAGTTGTGTAAAGGATAACTCTATTTACAGATTCTAATAAAGTTGTCAACAAAATAGCTCCAGTAAGAGAAAAGAGATGCCATGTAAGCAGGGCCTTGAGGGATGTATAGGAGTACACAGAGGAGAAGAGAGGGCTCAAGGGATTGTACTGCCAGGGCCTGACACAGTTAGGGGCTTCAATGATAGTGTATGGTAGGGCAGATATTATATTTGTTGGTCATTTGGAAAAATGGGCCCTTGGCCAAGGATCCAGCTCTGCAGTGTTGTAAGTACGAGGGCCTGTGCTTTGGTCCAGTCCCACTCAGCTCTGACCCACCTCCTTCCTTCCTGTCTCCTCAGGATGTGGGATCTGGAGAGGAGCAACTCTGCGCTGACTTTCCTGAGCTCGACCTCTCCCAGCTGGACACCAGCGACTTTGACTCAGCCGCCTGCTTTGGGGAGTTGCAGTGGTGCCCGGAGAACTCTGATACAGAGCCCATCCAGTACAGCCCTGATGACTATGAGCTTTTCCAGGTAGGGCCCAGCCTCACCCCTGCCCTGCTTGCCTCTTTCTGCCCTCTCCTGCAGCCCCTGCCTTTGCTCATCCAGAAGTCTCCACATCCATCCAAGCTCTTGGGATTCTGCTTCTTGCATTGGGTCTGCGCATGACCTGGGGCAGCTCCCATCCCTTGCTCAACACAAGTTATCACCTCTAGAAAAGAAGGGCTTGACTTCTATGCCTCCCTGGCAGAACCAAGCTCCTCTGAGGGCTATGGGACTCCAAGTCCTCTGTTCCCAGCATGTCTCATCAAATCCTCATCCTCCCTTGTGAGGCAGGTGTCATTACTTCCCCACTTTACAGAGAGGACCTGTCTAGTGGCTGAACTGGGACCAAATCCAGTCTGCTGCCTCATGATTCAGTAGGGAGAAGGATTCACATCACGGAGCCCCTATTCTGCGGTAGGACTGTCCCTGTGTGTGTGTGTGTGTGTGTGTGTGTGTGTGTGTGTATATTTCATCCTTTGTATGTCTGTCATTTGTAAACACAGTTATCCCTAATTCCAGTCGAATTAAGAGCCAGTGCCCCACACACAGGCCTGTTGACCCATGTGCTCCCTGCACGGCCTTGGATGGGTGTTGTTTCCTCTATGCCTAGAGGGATATGACGGTTGGGGTTTGCTTCTGCAGAAAACAAACTGTGTGTGCTGTGTGCACATGTGTGCGTGTGGCATGCAGAGCAAGAGACAAAATATCAGCCGTGGAAGGAGCCGCATGATCGATAGCCTCGCATTCATTACTCTTCTTGAAATGTTCTTCCGCATCAGGTTTAGGGGCGGACACCACAGCTGCTTGTGCCTATCTGGCAATGTAATGACATGTCCTGTGCCACCTGTGATGCTGGCACGCCACAACGTCATCTCCCCTCGTCCTCCCAACAGATTCTGTCAGTCCTTCTGGAAAGGCTTGACACGCCCCCTGTGTCCACCAGTGTATGTCACTGTCTGGAGCAAACAGAAACAGCAGTAGCCACTTGGCTTGGGACAGAACACACAGGGAAACACCCAGGAACAGGAAAATCTGCAGACTGCTGGCCAGCCAGGAAAGACTTCCTAAAGAAGTGGGTCCCAGCTGTGGGATGAGGAGGCAGCCCTGAGGTCCACAGGGCAGGGCCAGAGTGCTCCAGATGGAAGCAGGAGGGGACAATAAGAGCAATAAGCTGGGAAAGGCTGAGAGAAAAGTGCTAGGTGGTGATGTCGGAGCTGCAGACAGAGCCCTGAGCACACAGTCACTTGTGGGTCATGCTGAAGAGTTTGTAGTTCTTTTGGGACTATTGTAACCTGTAAGTCATGTGTTAGTGATAACCCATTTTACAGGAAAGGAAAGTGAAGCTGGGAAAGGTGACGTTCCTTGTCCAACAAACCCAGGAAGGGTGCAGGGCAGACTCTTAGCTGAGGATCCTTGACCCCTCACTACTGCACTGAATCCCTTGCCCATCCTGGAGGAGTCAGAGGCCTGGGCTCTGGCTCTGGCTCCATCCGGGTCCAGTTTCTTCTCTGAAGAACAGGGTGATGCTATCACAGTGTTGCTCCCTCCCTCCCTCTCAGAGGTCCAGCTTCCTGAAACAGTTTTCAGGTTGTGAAGCTCTAATGTGGGGGAGGCATTTGGGTGCCGCCTGGAGCATCTCCACAAGAAGGCCCTCAACCCCCACCCCATACATACACATACTCCTGGCCAGACCCCCAGCAGCTCTCTGCCGATGTCTTGCTACTGCATGAAATGGTTTCAACCCCGAGTGTGCCTAGGGCAGCCTCTAGGCTCCCAGCCCAGTGAGGACACTGGCTCTCCCAGCTGGCACAGCTCTGCCACCAGGCCCTCTCCCTTTCCTCTCTCCTTCGGGGCCTGCACATCCCAGCCTGAGCCTGTTCTGCCTGTGCTACTCACTGATGGACCTGCTGTGCATGCAACACTGTGGCCAGGGCCTGCGCCCTCCTCGTGGCCCAGCCATTGTAAGCTCTCTTGGTGTATGTCCGTGCTGTTTGCGGTGTCCCACACTCTGTCAGGGCCTTATAAATCATTGTCCTGTGAACACAGTCTCCATACCCAGCCCTCGTGTTGCCTCCTGAGGAATCAGCTGGCTGCTTCCTTTCATGAACTCCCATTGCAAATGTACGTGTCCCTCACATTTTTGTCACCTCTGGAGCTCTCCCTCCTTATGAGGACTAATTTGCATTTTCTGAATAGAGGAATCAACTGCAGTCTTTGTTTACGAAGCCTTGAGCTGAGGGTCAGGGGCCCTAGGATCTGAGCCTCCTGCTGCTAGCGCAGACAGTCTCCTTGTGGCAGCACTGGAAACCTCAGAGTCTGACTGCTTGTGTCAGAGCAGTGTTCTGACAAGGGAAGGGCATCATTGCTATGGGCAAACTGAGAGTGGAAAAGAAGTTATAGTTGTGAGGGTTGACAACATTTTGGGGAACAGGGACATTTTTCTGTATGCCCCAGAGCTCCTAGGGCCTAGGCCCAGTGGGCACTTAGCAAGTATTTCTAGACTAAGCAGGTGTTCAGTGCTCTGCAAGCTTGGGCAGAGTGAGGAGTGAAGAAGAAACACAGACTAGATTAGTGACTTAATCTGTTTAGGGCCAGGAAAGAGAATTCCTGTGTCTGTCTAGATTCTGATGAAATCACAGACTTTCTCCCAGAAAAGGGGGTAGAGGGCAATTTCCCAAGTTTCTTGTGCCTCAGCAAAACCTGATGGACAAGGGAGGATCTCTGAATGTTTTCTTAGCCCCAACGGTCTAAATTTGCTCTTCTGTGCCATGCCTTCGCACCATGTCAAGTCCCCAAAATGAAGCTGTTTCCCTCAGATTGCTTGCAGGCGCTTTTTCTTCCAGCTTGAGATCAGCTTGGGAAGGTTGGGGGTGGGGCCAAGTCTATTAATATCCCTTCCTCAGCTGATTAACTCTCCATTAATTTGCACTCAGTTTCTGAGTGGAACAGGGGGAGCCGAGCTCACGGGTGTGGGGAAAGCAGAGGGCCGCCCGCTCCCGGGGAAGCAGTATGCCGGGCACCTCCAGTGCGGCGCAGAGGAAGGAAGCAGGCTGGGTGGGCAGGAGCGACCTTTCTTCCCTGCCACTTAGCACCCCTGGGCCCTCCGGAGACTGTTCTAGTGCTGAGCAGCCAGGGAGGTGGAAGGTGGGGAAGGCCGCCTGCTGCGCACTTCTCTCTTCACCCGCCCTGGCAGATACTTTGAGAGTTCTCTGCCATTTGTGCTCATTTCAACCCGTGCTGGGCACTCAGTAAGTCCTGGGTTCTCGTCCTCACCATCATGCCTGGATTTGCTGTATAACCTTGACAAGTGTCTTTGCTGGGGATTCAGCCCAGTCCCACACAAAGGACAGCAGCTGGGGTTCCTCACAAGTGCTGGATATGATGGGTTGAGAGCTGTGGCCTGGGGCCCTGTGTGGAGAAAGATGTTGGTGTGGAAGGAACCAGCAACATCCTGGCCGTTTAGCCATCCGGGTTCCACACACGCCGACGAGGGGAGTACTGCCACATGTATTTGACAACACTGGTCACTCCCTGGCCCTGAGACCCTTTTCGCTGCAATAGGCATAATTCACAATGTCTCTGGGTCGTTTGCTACAGTTGCTGGGAAAGAGCAGGGGTTCTCATTCTACCCACCACGGGTGATGTCATTTCTGGATGACCTCCCTCTAGAGTCCAGTCTTTGAGACACTCAACCCAGTCTCCACCATTTGCCATTGTTCATTGTTTGCCTTATTCATTCCTTTGCTCCACCACTGTGCTGCTTCCCACGCTCCAGGCACCGAGTGGGCTACTTTCATCGGCCCTGCAGGAGAGGTGGCCAGGGCTCAGTCTTCCCATTGTATGGGTAAGCGACAAGGCTTACGGGAAGGAAATGACTTTCCCAGCATCACTCTGTGGCAGAGCTTCTAATTGGCCTGAGTCCCAAGTTCCGGGATCTTGAATCCCATTAAGCTGGAAAGATCATTGTAGAAACAGGATTGGAAGTCTGGTGTGAGGGTTAGGGAGGACTTGGTGGGGCCGGGTCAGCCAAGTGAGACCCCACTGCATTCTGTTTTGTACACGTTTGCAGTTCGTGCAGTTTATAGGCATCTTGGAGCCCCCATTACATTCTAAAGCCAGAGTCCATGGGCCTGATCTCCCCAGGGGGCCTCCATCCCCAGTGCCTGGGTCAGGTCCAACCAAGATCTTCCTTTTGACTTTTCTTTTATTCTTAGCACTGTTCTAAAAATTACAAATGTGTTTGTTCTCCTCTCCCCATGTCCCCCCTTTTGAGTTACTCAGCTGCTGTTCTGACTGCAAGGCCTGGAACAGATTTAGTGCAGCCAACAGACTGTCACGAGATGTGGATTTCAGATGAACTTCCTGAAGAAAGGATAAACAGCCTGACCTGGGGTGGGAAAGTATGCTGCAGAGGCATCATGTGACAGTGTTTGCTTCTGCCAGAACAGGCCCAGGAACCCAGGGTTACTGATGGAGGTGCTTATCCTCCCTGAAGAGCAGTGTGATCTCTGCTCTGGGACTTTGGCTAACAGCCTGGAGACTGGGAGTCTGCATGCTTATCCTCCCTGCAGGAAGCAAAGCATCTTGGCCCATCTGTGCATGGGGCGCTCAATCCCTGATGTGGCTCTGCGTGTTATTTGCTAGGTGACCCATGGCAAGTTGGTGAAACTCTATGAGCCTGTTTCTTCATCTGCAAAGTGGACATGAGAACAGAACTCCCCTCATAGGGGCGATTGTGAGGGTCACTGAGATGATGTTGACCAGGTATCTGTTGCTCTCTTGGCAGGGCTTTGTGTCCCAGGCCTTTGCACTGGGTGTCCCCTTTGCCTTGGTCTTTGTTCCTTATCCCTCAGCCTGGCTAGTGTCTTTCAAGCCTAAGTTGAACTGTGAATTTGTGTTCGTTTTCCCCCTGCTGGGTGAAATATTTGCATCTGAAAGGAGGAGAGGTTTATTCTGGCTCATAGTTTGAGGCATTCAGTCCATGGTCAGTGGCTCCAAGGCAGAAACATCATTACAGAATGGCAGGGCAGAGCAGAGCTGCCTCTTTCGTGGCAGGTGGGAAGCAAGCAGAGCAAGGAATAGTGCCAGGCAGGAAGCGGGGAGAGACCAGATATAAACCCCAAGGTTATGCCTCCATCACCCACCATGATGCACTGAGAAGTGTGCTTTATTATCCCCTAGGTGGCTTCTAAGTTAATCAAGTTGACAACTAAGCTTAATTGTCACACAGCTGCTCAGAGAAAGCTTCCTTGGCAACGCAGGTAGCCTTTAATCTTTGCCACATTCCCCCTCTCCATCCAAGCCATTCTTTTCTTTGTCTCCCTGCCTTTCCTGTGCTTTGCGATGAGCTTTTTTACTTTGATTCTACCTCCACTGGAGGGCAAGATGCAGGAGGGCAGGGCTTTGGACATCTTGGCATGCTGTATCACCAGTGACAACAAAAGCCAGGGGCAGAGTGGCCCTGTGGGAGACAGGAGGGAAGAAAAGGTGGAGGAAATATTGCCACCACCAGCACTACCACCATCATCACCAGCAGACTGTGGTAGCACACTGTCATCACAGTGGCAATGCATGCTTGTTCTGTCTGGGTATTACTTCCTATGCATCTTCCCTATATTAACTCCTTTACTCCTCAGTGACAGCCCCATGAAGTAGGTGCTGTTATCCCATTCGACAAGTAAGGAAACTACGTGCCTAGAGACCCACTTTTGAGAAGTTTGAGCCCTGGCATTCAACTCCAGCTCCCAACCAGAGTCCCTGCAGGGAAACAGTAGCTGTTTCATTACTGCTCTGGTTGTTATTGGCATGGGTGCGCCCTGGCTTGCTCAGCCTTCATTATGCCTGGGTCTCATGGTCCAAGGGGCTGGGGTCTGTAAGGGTACCACTAACAGTGCTGGGGAGCAGCCTCAGTCCTTAGTGGAAAAGGCAGGTATTGCTCATATGGACAACTTTATGCCCCAGGTCACACTCTAGTGAGTAGCAGAGCCAAGACTGGGACTGCAGGAAAGGGCCCTCTCCCTGACCACCCACCAGGTGTTCTTGGAGTTGGAAACACATTTATTGGGCATCTGCTGTCCCAAGAACACTGAGCAGATCTGATGGGGCACAGGCGTGATGGCTGTAGAGCAGAGCGGGCAGAGCAGGTTTCCCCACGCAGACAGCTGGCCTTTACCCCCACGTCAGTGGGTAAACTCCTGAAGTGGAACTCTACACACACATGATTTTTCAGTTTAGACAAATGACCAGATGACCTTCCAATGAGGTCAGACCAGTTTGCATCCCCCTAGCACGAGTCAAGTGCCATCCATGGGAGAGTAGCTGGGATGTACAAAAGGAACGCAGAAGAGCAGCTTTCTGGGAAGATGTCAGCTCGCCCCTCTGCATCTTCGTTCCAGATTGACAGTGAGAATGAGGCCCTCCTGGCGGCACTCACCAAGACCCTGGACGACATCCCTGAGGATGACATGGGACTGGCTGCCTTCTCGACCCTGGATGAAGGAGATACACCATCCTGTACCTCAGCTTCTCCTGCCACCTTGTCCACGCCCCCCAGCCCTGCCTCAGAGAGGCCCCTGCCCCCAGCCTCTGAGATGGATGAGCTTTCACTGGTGAGAGCCCATTTCTGGCTGAGGTGATGGTGGTGGCCTGGGATTGGGTGCAGTGTCACTGGCTTGGGCACCGCTGGGCTTGCTGTGCATGGCAGCACCGTGGTTCCTGGTAGTCTAGACCAAAGGTGGGTGCCACCTGGCAGCGGGAGGAGGTGTCACCTGTGTTCTGAAGGCTCCTTGGGGTTTCAAAGGTTGACTTCAGTCGTGTTAAATCCTTGAAATTACATGCAAATGTTTATCTAAAGATTACATAGACTGGTAAAAATTCAAGCAGCAAATGTGGACAGTTAAAAGCAAAGTCTCCTTCACCCTCTCAGGATGGCGTTTTCCTTCTCCAGAGGTAACCATGGTTACGGATCTGTGATGTGACTTTCCTCTTTACCTCGTTCGTTTGTTTGTTTATTTGTTTGTTACTACAATAGGGAGTCTGTGTCACATATGCACCGCTCCTCACCTTGCTTTCTTATTTACTCTTGTGTTTGGGGAATTCTTCCAGGTGAAGAGTTTCATCCTTCTTGTTGGCTGTGTAGTGTTTCTGGATTAGGATATGCCATCCTTTATTTACACCATACCCCTGCTGGGAGGTATTTTTATTGTTTCAACACTTGCGTTGTCACAGGCAGTGCTTAGTCACTCTGCACATGAAGGCTTTGCCCATGTCAGTGGATAAACTGCTGGAAGTGGAACTCCTGGTCTACACACATGAGTTTTCGCTTTGGACAGATCCTGCCAGGTGACCTTCCAGTGAGGTCAGACTCATTTGTACTCCCCCAGCACAAGTCAAGTGCTTCTGCGTGAGAGTACGCGGGATGCAAATGGCTTGCAGAAGGGTGGCTTTTGGGGGAGAAGATGTCGGCTGTGCTTAGACTGTCAGAAGGTCTGGACCTTATGAGGTGCTGAAGTTCCTGAAGCTGCGTTTTGGCTGTGCAGTCTGGCTTGGTGTGGCCTCCTTGGGCTCTTGCCTCACCTTGGAGCTGTGGCTCCTGGCACTGGTGGGACTCAGCTGGGAAATCAGAGCCTGTCAGAGCAGGGAGGTTCTTAGGTCATGGAGAGATGGAGCTAGAAAGGCCCTTGGTGACTGTCAACTCTGGGAAAGCTGAGGCCTAGGGTATGGAGGATCTCTTCCATGGCCACATGGCAAGTTGGTGTGCCAGCAAAGACTAGAGCCCAGGTGTTTAGACTCCTGGTCTAATGCCCTTTACTTTTGCTCCCGCTGCCTTCAAGGTCCCCAAAGCAGTGGGAAGCATTTAGGAAACACCTACATGGGCTAGCATAGAATATGTTGTCTCATGTCATGGCTCTTGCTAAGGGGGTCCTGCTTCCTTCCAGACTGGTCTCAGACCACCTGGGTTTGAATTCCAGTCCCATTAAGTAGTGCCTGTGGGCCCCTTAGGCACCTGCCCTCTTTCACAGCTCTCTGACTTAGCTTCCTGACCTCTTGGTGCGGGGGAGGTGATGGGTGGGTAACAGTCGTTGCCCCAAAGAGCATTCAAGACTAGAGCAGGTCATATATGAGGAGCACTTAGAACAGTGCCTGGCGCATAGACTCAGTGAATCTTAGCTAAGGCATTGTCCCAGCATGACCATGGATAGTAGTAACAAGTATTCTCAGTGCCATTTTTGCACAGAGCTTTACAGAAGTACCACATCTTGCAGAGGGAAAGGGCGACCCCTGCTGCTCAAAGGTTGTTTACCTGTCGTCCCTTAGACTCTTCATGCTTGTTCCTCTCTTGAGTGCCTCTGTTTCATGCACTGGAAGGTTCTTCTGTTTAGGGTCACAGGAAGCAGACTCACTGTCTAGACTGTCAGCGTACTAGCAGGTCTAGAGAAGTCTGCAAAGTTATTCAGACCCTAAGTCCCAGAGTACCCACCATAGACTTAGGAGGACGCTTGGAGCTCTACAAATTCGTGCATTTCTCTGAGGTCAGCAGTTTCTTTTGTACTTGTAGAGTCAAAGAAAGGTTCAGATCCAGCCATTGCATCTCCCCACCCCTCATTCTGCCAGTGGAGAAACCAAGGCCCAGAGGAGGTTGCCCTCCGTCTCATGCATGGTGAGTGAGACTGAGCTGGGTGGCCAGGTCTCTTTTCTCTGGTCCTAGGTCTTTTCTATCCAAAGTCAGCATGTATTGTTGATTTGAGGTCCAAGTGAGGCAGTAGGGTCCTTCAGCATCTTATGAGAGTAAGGCATGGCCTTGCCTCTAGCGCCTGGGCTTGTGCTCCCTGCTGGGTGAGGACAGGTGGGGTATTCCCAGAAAACAATTGACACGTAAAATCCCACCATGATTCTTGCCATGTTTTCATCCTTGGCTGTGATGCATCCTGGGTACGTCAGCTGGGAGGCACTCTGCATCCGCCTGTAGGTTGCAAAAGTAGGGGAGTTTCAACAGTCTCTGTAGGAGTATTATCTGGGGGAGAAAAAGACAAGCTAAAGTTCAGCGTTATTCCACATGTGCAAAAAAGGCTGAGGGCTTGGAGGTAACATGGATCTGTGTATTAATATGATGAAAGCCCATCTCATGATAGGTGCACAAGAAAATGGTGCCAGCTGCCTCTGGGAACAACAGAGAGACCTAGGATAGGAGGGAGAGGCTTTTTTTTAAAAAGTTAACTAAGTTTAATGATACATTTTAGATCTATATAATGATAATAGTCACGAGAGGGGATTTGCACCTCTACCTGATATATCTTGATTCCTTGTTTTCCCCCCACTCCCCACCCCTCCCTTCAGCCCATCTTATTTGCCAAAGGTTTATTTCCATTTTTCCCTTCTTAGGGTTTTTCTTTCCCTTCCTTCTTTTCCTCCTCCCCACTCCCTAGTTCCCTTTCCCATTTAAACATTTTCTTTCCAGTTCCCAATATCTGTTATACGTGTTGGCCCTTATTTACACTTCCGGTTTCTCACACCAGAGAAACATTGGCATATTTACACATTGGTGTCTGGTGTATTTCACTTAAGAGTGTGGTCTCAAGGTCTATCCATTTATCTATGTCTCAAGTTTATCCTTTGTGGCTCAGTAGTACTCCATCATATATATTTTAAAAATCCTCTATCCATTCATTGGTTGCTGGGCATTTGGGCTGTTTGCAAGATTTAGCTGTTGCAAACTGTGCTGGTATAAACATGGATGTGCATGTATTGCTGAGGTACGATGCTTTTAATTCTTTTGGAAAGATACCAAGGAGGGGGAATAGCTGGATCAAATGGAACCTCTAGTTTTAGATTTTTGAAGAAAGAAAGGAGATGCTTTTAATTGTCCACTCATTAGTGTTTGTGGTAGGTAGATAGATTCAGATTTAACACATGTGTCACTTAGTTTAGGAAATTTATTTTTAAAAGGTCACTATGAATGAACAAAAGGAAATCAGCTGGAGTCCACTTCAGATAATCATTTTGGTACCTAACCTCACAGAATTGTGTATGTGTGTGTATCCCAAAAGTGTATGCAGAATGTCTTGATAAAAAAGCAGAATGAGTAAGCGTTATCCAAGAGCAGTTTGGTTTCTCAAAGTCACAGTTATTCTTTTGGGTTGTTGACTCTGAGAAGAGCTTACATTTAGTGCGATATTTGTGTGTTGGGGGGATTATTACACAATGTGCTTTCTGCACTCATTGTGTCAGAAGCATTGTTCTAGGGCATCACCCTCCCTCACCACAGTCCCATGGTACCAGGTAAGGTGTGACCCCCTCGGGCTGACTGGTCTTCATGCCCGGCCCTGCTTTGCCCCAGACTCTTTGTCTTTCTGTGCTCCTCTCCAGCTGCAGAAGCTCCTCCTGGCCACATCCTCGCCATCATCAGGCTCTGACCCTCAGAAGGAGGGGACCACTTGGCGCCAGGCTGGCCTCAGATTGAGAAGTCAACGGCCGTGGGTCAAGGTATTTTATGCACATGCCCAGAAGTTAGCCCAGGCCTTAGGTGGCCACTCCATGACGCAGTCATCAACTTGGGCCACACGTGGCAGGTTCAGTCTACTTTAGTCTCTTTGCACACTCCTCACACAATTGTAAAGCCATCGTCCTGGGCTCTGCTTCTTGAGCTACAGCCCTGTTTGGAGTTCTAGAAGGAGCCCTGGATTTCCTCACGCCGGAGGGTTTCATTTGCTGTTCTACAGTAACACAGGATGGAGCAGGGACAGAGGGGCCTGCCCTCAGGGTTCGTACTAATGGGGTGACAGGGAGCAGGATCCTCACTGGGTATAGAGGCTGAGTTCAATAAAACATTGAGATTAATTTTCTGGGAAGCCCTTGGCAGGTTCGGAGCTCAGAACACCAAAGATCAGAGCAACCCTCTTTGGGGACTCATCTCCCAAGCCTAGCCAGGAGGGTTGACGTGGGTGACTCCCAGGGGATCCTGCTCCGGGCAGCTGTACTCACGTCTGCCCCCATGCCTGTGCACATCCCTGTCCTCGTGCTCCCTCCGTTTGTCTGAACTGACCTCCTGAAGCACAAGCCCACCTCCTGCTTTCCATTTTGCAGCAGCTAAGCTCCTCAGAGAGCCAGTTCTTTGCCCGCTGGGATAGTAGGAAGTTTCTAAGTGAGGTGACACAACTAAGAGCTATTGTGAAGAAGGCCCAGGAAAAGGTGACAGTAGAAGGGAAGCCTCCATGCAGGAACACATGGCAGGCGAGGCTTGAGAGGGACGTCAGCTAATGCTAGCATGAGAGGGCGTGGGTGCCTGCCCCACTAGCCTCCCTTTATCCTGTGGGCACTGGGAAGCTGCTGAATTTTTCTTCTTCTTTTCTTCTTTCTCTTCCTCTTCCTTCTTCCACCTACCCCTTCCTCTTCCTCTTCCTCTTGCTCTTTTTTAAATTGGAATTGAACCCAGGGCCTTCACACTGATCTACATCCCAGTCCATTTATATTCTTTATTTTGAGACAGGTTCTTGCTAATTAGCTGTGTTACCCAGGCTGGGCTCAAACTTGTGATTCTGCCTCAAGTTCCCAGAAAGCTAGGATCTGGGGTGTGTGGCAGCATACCAAGCAGATTGTTTCTCCTTTTGTAACAACTTTTCTCAAGTACCACATAAATCATAAAAGCTACCTTTGTTTGTTTTTGAGATGGAGTCTCACTGTACTACCCAGGCTGGTCTGAACTTCTGGGCTCAAGTGATCCTCCTGCCTCAGACTCCTGAGTATTGGGACCACTGGTGTCCTGCTAAAAGCCACCTGTCTTAAACATATAATTTTATGATTAAATAAAGTAGTGTTGTAACCATGACCACACTCCAGCTGTAGAACATCCCCACCTCTCCCAAAGGACCCCAGTGTCCCCATTTACAGTGAAGCCGTCCTGTTTCCAGCCACTGGCAGGCATCAGCTCAGGTCCTGGCCCTGTGCCTGGAGAAAATGGAGAAGGGACATAGGATGGACCAAACAGACCTCTGACCTGCATCCAGAAAGCTCTGCATGGTGGGGAAACCTCCTGGCCTGGGTGTTCCTCTGTCCTCACCACCTGAGCACAAGCAGGTGCCGCCTCTGTGTTGGAGGATAGGGGCAGAATAATGGGCACCTGTCCCAGGGAATGGGTGAGGCAGCTGGGCCAGCAAGGGGCTGGGTGGGGCAAAGGGAAGGAGCATGTGTCTCTCCCCTCACTTTGGCCTCCTTCCCTCTAGATGGAGAGCACACAGGACAGGAAGGCTCCTGTGCCACAGCCCCGGAGCCGGCGCTGTACAGAACTACACAAGCACCTCACTTCGGTGCCACCCCGCCCCCGGTTGAACGCCTGTTCTCCAGAGCGGGGCCTGCAACTGCCATTGTCGCTGAGTCCCCAGATTTGTGTCAAGGAGGAGGAGTGGCCTGGGGAGGACTGTGCGAGCCCCCAGCCAGCCCAAGCCTCTCACTGGGACCCTGTGACACTGGGAAGGGCAAGTCTCTGCACCCAGCTTCCCCCGGAGGACATGCAGGCGATGGTGCAGCTCATTCACTACATGCATACCTACTGCCTCCCCCAGAGGAAGCTGCCCCCACCGGCCCCTGAGCCGGCCCTCCAGCCCTGCGGCAGCCCCGCCAGGCAGGTCAGACCCCAGCACCAGCACCCCTCCAAACCCCCCTGTGCTGAATTCTCCATCCTGAGAGAACTTCTAGCTCAAGATGTCCTCTGTGATGTCAGCAAACCCTACCGCCTGGCCACACCTGTCTACGCCTCCCTTACCCCCCAGTCAAGGGCCAGGCTCCCGAGAGAGAGCCAGTCCTCCCCTGCCCACCCGTCCCTGGCAGAGGAAGTGAGGGTTGCAGCTTCACCCAGGAGCTCGGGGCCCAGACCAAGCCTGCGTCCATTGCGGCTGCGTGTGAAAGGGGACGTTAGCCGGTCTGCCAGGCTGCAGCAGCAGGAGGAAGAGGACGAGGAGGAGGAGGAGGAGGAGGAGGAGGAGGAAGAAGAAGAAGAAGAAGAAAAAGAAGAGGAGGAGGAGTGGGGCAGGAAAAGGCCAGGCCAAGATCTGCCGTGGACCAAGCTGGGGAGAAAGCTGCAGAACCCTGTGTGCCCTGTGCGGCGCTCTCGAAGACTGAACCCCAACCTGGGCCCCTGGCTGACATTCACTGATGAGTTGCTGGTCCCCTCAGCACCCAAGGGTGCTCTGCCCTCACTGCACCTGGCTCCTGAGGCCTGCGACATGGAGAGACAGCTGGACAGCCCCACAGATGAGGGCAGTACCGAAGAGCAGCAGCTCCTACGGGGACCGCAGCTCCCTGCCCTGGAGAGTCCCTGTGAGAGTGGGTGTGGGGACATGGATGAGGACCCCAGCTGCCCACAGCTCCCTTCCAGAGGTAGTTGGAGCTGCAAGAGGGGCAGGGGTGGGTGCACCACACCCTACTGGGCTAGCAGCCAGGAATGTTCCAGGCCGTGACCCCAAGTGTTGTGCAGAGGGGGCAGGTATTTTCCCCTCTCTGCCTTTCTGTATGGTGAGCTCTTGGGGGAAATCCTTAGGAAAGCACCTGTACACCCTGATGGACCCATGGGCAAGGCATTGATTAATGATGGCTGCCTGCCTTCATGGGGCTTACATTTCAGTGAGGGAGAGAGGCAGTCAAAACCAAAAGGAAGCTGATTATAAATCTGGTAATTGTCCTAAAGAAGACCTGTGAGGGTAATGTAACAGAGATGCCAGTTTATGAGCTCACCTGAAGCTGAGCTCATAAACTGGCATCTCTTTTAAAAGCCAAGGATGGTAGTAATACTAGTAATAGTTACCTGTTGTGTACTTGCTGGCCTAAGGCTTAACACACCTTCTCCCTTTCATTCCGCACAAGAAACCTATGTGGTACGCATGGGGACTGTCTCCATTTTAAGATACAGAAACTGAGGCTCAGAGCTCTTTCGGGCTCAGCCCTCTGCTGGACTCTCCAGCTGTAGCACTCGGGAACGAGAGCTCTGCACCACAGTGCCATGCTTTGGCCAGGGGACACCTGTGCACATTTGGTCTTTGTGTACAATCAGGGAGAGCTGCCCTCCCAAGGCCCGGAATGGGAGGCAGCCTGGACTTGTTCCTGTCCTTCCCTAACAAGGCCTGAGGGGTTGGCCCAGCTGCCCTGCAAGCTTGAGGTCTCCTTGGGGGGAAAACATCTGCCTGTGGTGCCACAGTGAAGAACTTTATTTTCCTTTTCTTTCTTGGCTTCTTTTCAGAGTCTTCAAGGTGCCTCCTGCTGGCCTTGTCGCAAAGGTAGATTTTTAAGAAATTACTGATATATTATTCATAAAGTTTTGTCTTGTTGGGTTTGTGAGTTCAGGGTAACAGGATCTCTCCGCCTCTGAGCCCAGCCCTGTTCTAGGCCTCTGCCCTGGTTTTGTCATCGGGGTTGAGCAGGAGCTGAGCTCCCGTCAAACAGAATTAGTTTCTAGGAACTGGTCTCTGCAGATCCAGGGGAAAGATGGGGAATCAAGCCCTCGGGACATTTCTTAAGCTTGCCTCTCCAGGGCCCAGAAAGGAGTTCTTTTTTCCATGGGGAAAAGCTGGCAATGTGCCTGATATGTCCTCTCCACACACTCCAGCAGGCCTGTATGTGTCCTAAATGCTCTGCACTTTGAATTCCTCCAACAGCCAGTGGGAGGCCCCTACCCCCTCTGCCCCCATCACAAATTCTCCCCAGACCCGTGGGAGCAGAAACAGAATCCACCACAGTCTGCCTTTGCCCCTCCTCGAGTGCTTGGGGCAGTGGGATCCTTCTGCTGACCAGCCTCTTTCCTTTCTGTCCTCCCTGCCCCTCTCCCCAGCGACCCTCCTTTTGGCGAGAAGAACTTTGAGCAGACCCTGACCGTGGAGCTCTGTGGCACGGCAGGTGAGCTGGGGGGTTCAGCTGGTATGGTGCCTTTGAGGGAGCTGGCAAGGCCCCTGGCCACAAGTACCCCACACTGAACAGCTTCTCAGGCAGTGCGGGTGCCCAGTGAGCCCTCCCTGCCCCTGCCCCACAGGCTGTGCTGGGCATTGAGATGCACAAACAGGGTGTCCTAGGAGGAGGGTCAGGGCCTGGGGCCCAGCCATTCAGCTGCCAGTGATTGGCACATGAGGTGATACCAGAGTCAGAAATGAAAGACAGAGTTCTTCCCTGGAGAAGCCTGAGGTCTAGGGGCGGGGGGACAGATTCACCCTGAGAGCATAGTCTGATATGCACTCGCTTCAAAGTATGAGCAGGAGCTCTGGGTCGAGACAAGAGGGTGGAAACCGGGCAGGAGTGTGGCCTGAGCAGACCCCCGGGCACCAGAGCAGGGGCCTCTGAGCTGGTTCTGAAGGATGAACAGGCACTGGAAGACGGAGGTGGTGTGCTTTGTGGCAGAGGCAGCACAGGCAGACGTTGGAGGAGTGGGAGTACAGGCTGTGTTGGAGACACTGGTCACATGGTGCTGATGTGTAGTAGAACTGGGGTGGGGGTGTGGGGCGGGAAAGAGCAGTCATAAAAGGGCTGAAATGCAGGTCTTTGGCCTTTATTCTGCGGGCTTCAGGAGCCCCAGAGAGAAAGAGATGGGCATTGTAGCAAGTCCCTGTGGTACATTAAAGATAATGCCGCAGTTGGGTGTAGGAAAACCAGGGGCACTGTGGTGTCCAAGTCCAGTGGGCAATTTTACCTGTGATGTCTGCCCTGCTGTACACCGAGAGATGCCGGAGTCGGGGCTCACCGAATGCTTGCAGGTAGAATAGGAAGAGCCATTGCTAGACTTGGAGGCTTTAGCTGCCATTACCAAGTCACAGAAGGGATGGCAAATGCGTGTTACCACATGCCAGTGCCAAAGATTTGAAGGATTCCCAGGCCACATCCAGGCTCAGGCAGCGAGCAATGCAGTAATCCATTAGTGATGCCTGCCATCCATCAGTCTGGGGAGTGATAGCATGCAACCACTGTTTTGCCATTCCAAATTAAGGTCTTAGTGTCCCTTGGAGAAGAGATCTGTATTCCCCTCACGTTTCTCCTCTTGCCTGGGCAGGACTCACACCCCCCACCACGCCTCCCTACAAACCCACGGAGGAGGATTCCTTCAAGCCAGACATCAAGCACAGCCCAGGCCAAGGGACCAGCCTCCCCTCCCCTGAGGCGCTCCAGCTCGAGGCTGCCCCAGGAGCTGCCCATAAGCTGCCTAAGAAGCCCTCAGAGCAGAGCGAGCTCTTGTCCCACCTGCGGCATGTCACAACTCAGCCCGCCTGCCAGGCTGGCCGGAAGCGCCCCTTTTCCTGTTCCTTTGGAGACCATGACTACTGCCAGGTGCTCAGGCCAGAGGGCACCCTGCAGAGGAAGGTGCTGAGGTCCTGGGAGCCATCTGGGGTCCACTTTGAGGACTGGCCCCAGCAAGGTGCCCCTGCACAGGCTGAGATACAGGCCTGGAGGAAGGAGGAAGACCGAAGCTGTGATGCTTGTGTGCCACTGAAGGACAGTGTGCAACTGAAAGACCATGAGATCCGTGCAAGCCTCACCAAGCACTTTGGGCTGCTGGAGACTGCCCTGGAGGACGAAGACCCGGCCTCATGCAGGAGCCCTGAATACGAGGTCTTTGAGGACAGCAGCAGCAGCAGTGGGGAGAGCAGCTTCCTCCTAGAGGAAGAGGAAGAGAGAGAGGAGGACAATGGCGGAGAGGACTCAGGGGTCAGCCCCCCTTGCTCTGACCACTGCCCCTACCAGAGCCCGCCCAGCAAGGCCAGTCGGCTGCTCTGTTCCCGCAGCCGCTCAAGCTCTGGCTCCTCATCCTTCCGCTCCTGGTCACCAGCTACCCGAAGGAACTTCAGGTATAATGGGTAGTGTAGCCTCAGGGAGGGCAGGGGGCTGCTGAGGACCCCATTCCCCTCGTACCGGGGGAGAGAGGAGCCCAGGAAACTTGCCCTGGAGCTGGGGCTGTGTCTCTGTGTGCGTAGAGGCCTGATGGAAGCTGCTTGAGGGAGTTGAGGTTGAACCCTGGGGGCAAGTCTAGGACAGTCAAGAGGGTCGCAAATCCCCTGGCCTCTGGAGAGGAAGAAGAGCCACTTTCTGGCCATTTGTGGCCTTATGTTTCCACAAACTTGCTCCTTATTCTTTGTTTTCCATGTTTGCATTTGTCAAATGAATAGATTTTTGAGCCAACATAATACACACCCACTTATGTCCTTTATCATGTGAAAGAAGGATTAGTGTCATTCTGGTTTTTCCTGAAAAATG
Organism: Dinomys branickii; assembly: GCA_004027595.1. NCBI lineage: Eukaryota > Metazoa > Chordata > Mammalia > Rodentia > Dinomyidae > Dinomys > Dinomys branickii. Next base: position 43,025 of record PVLD010006476.1, on the reverse strand, counting down.
GATTAAAGGAGAGATGAAGTGGGTTCCTGCTTCTTGGTTCTGTTGTGTGCTGCCCTGTGACTTCCTGCAGTAAAAAGAGCCACGGGCAGAGACCATGCGTCCGAGCTTGCTTGCACATACCGTCCTTGCTCACTGAACCAGACACGGGAGGAAGCCATCCCAAAGTCAGCTGGGGCAGAAGGTATAGAACCTTGCCAGATTTGGGGAGACTGCCCCATTCGCTCTGGTCATAAGGACACGATTCACCCTGAGGGAGGTTGGAGGGGGCTGGCTGTGTGTCTGGGTATCCACTAGATGGTGCTCTTGGGTCCAGAGCGGAAAAGCAGAACACGGTGCATTTTAAGAAACTCCTGGAACCCCCACCCCTGAGTACTTACCTGATTTGGTGAGGGTGAGGGTGGACAGTTCGAATTTCTAACAAGCTCACCAGTGGTGATGTTGCCAAAGGACCGTACTCAGAGACCAAAAAGCAGGCATCCAGCAAGCTTTTCTTAGAAACACTGCTTCTTATTGACACGTCTTTGCCAGTGGCTCTTAACCGTTTGAAAGCAAGGGCCCGTCTCTCTGTTAAACCTCAATTTTAGGAGGTTCCTGGGCTTTCCACACGCCAGTGTTGAGAAGCCCTAAGTTGTCTGTTGGTCAGAATGGATTTCCCCAGCAGTTTCTTTAAGAGCCATTTTGTCTGACAAGCCAGAAGCCATCAGTCCTAGTCTTCTGGCAGCCAGTTCTGGGTCTCTGCTTCCGACTTCATTCTCCTTTCCCAGGGGCAGCTCCTTCCTGACAGCCCTCTGTGGCCAAGGCTTGGTCTCAGCCTACTAGGGGTGAGCAGATTCCCAGTCTCCGGTTTGGTGCCCCCAAAAATGTGTTTGGAAAGCCATCCCCTGTGGCCAGGGCACTCTCCCTGCCTGCTCTGGACCTTGACCAGGGTTCCCTGCTCCCCTCTAATAAGTCGATGTTCTCTCTAAGTCCCTCATGGGTCTCCTGGTTTTTTCTGCTTTGGGGTCAGGTGCAGGTCTGGCTGTTTCTGCTCACTGGTTACCTCAGTTTCTGCTCAGCCGCTTGCCCAGGCAGGGATCAGTGCTTGCCAAGCCTGGTAAAGTCATCCCCAGCCTTCTCCAGACCAATCTCTTCGCTGCTTCTGAGCATGCATCAGTAGAAAGCACGTTGAGGCTGGTTTAGGGGATAAACTGAACTCCTCAATGCCTTTCAGTCTCAGGGTTCCTCAGGCAGGGAAAGCTGACCAATTCTCTTGTAAGTTAATGATCCCGTTATTCTACAGTATTTTAAGCTTTGCAAACCATATCCCTTTCTGCCACCCTATTTGAGCTTTCCACAGGCACTTGGAGAGGACATCTGCTTCTCATCCCCATTGTAAGGATGAGGAGACTGAGGCTCAGAGAGGTTGAAATAGAGTAACAGGGCACGCATCTACTGAGCAGTTCCTGAGCCACATACTGATACGCATTTTCTGATCTAATTAAAAGTAGCCACAGAGGTGGTCATAATTGATTATCCGTTTTATAGATGAAGTAGAGCTGAAAGGGCTTATGTAACTGGCCGAGGTCACGCAGCAGAGAGGTGGTACGGGCAGGATTTGAACATAGGCTGTGTGACTCAGAGCTGGTGCTTTCATGCTCCTGGCTGTGCTTCTCAAGAAGGCTCACTGGAGGCACGAGGCAGCCTGCAGATGGGAGATCCCTCAGTGTGTGGCAGGGGAGCCTGCTCAGGCTCTGCAGACGATGAGCTTGGTAGCCCCAGGCAGGGGAATGCGGAGGCACAGTCTATTGATGGCCAAGGCATGAGCCACTGGAGCACAGCGGTTTTAGAGTGGAAGACCTGCCTGAGCTCTGCTTCCCCGCTGTAGGCAAGTCCCATCTTGAACCCATGCCTTGGGATTTTGCATGTAGAAAACGGGGAAATGAGCCTTCCCAGGGTTTTATCATCAGACCCACTAAGATAATGAAGTGAAAGGGTTTTTCTCCTCCTAACAGCAGTGAAAGGCAAGGTTCCGAAGGGCAGAGTTATAATTAGCAAAGTAACAGAAGGCGTGCATCCAGGGTTCAGAGCCAGCGCAGCCCCAGGCTGCCCTTGCAAGGGAAGCTGGGTTGCTTCAGGATGGAGACTGAGCACTTCTGCCCTCAAAAAGCCATTGCTTTTCAGAGCAGTGTCGCCGCCCTCTGTGCTCCTCCTGACAGTGAGTGCCTTTGCTCTGCTTGTTTATGGCAGGTGTGAGAGCAGAGGGCCGTGTGCGGATGGAACCCCAAGTGTCCGGCGCGCCAGGAAGCTGCAGGAAAAGGCCATTGTAAGTGATCTGGGGCTCCAGAGTCCAGAGTGAATGGGGGAACATAGGGGTGTCAAGAAGTGCTGAACCTGTCAGCCCTCAGCCGCTGCCTGGGCATAAGGGACTGTGATCTGCAGAACACAGTTCTGTTTCTCTCATTTGAAAGTCACAGGGGTCACCCAAAGCCATCAAAGCTGGCACTATGCAAATTTCAACCAGTGGACTGCCATGAGGTATGCAGTTGGTGGCAACCTAGGGCTCAGCCTCTGGCCTGGAGAGGACGGAGAAGATGGGGAGGAGGGAGCTCACAGCCAGGCTGACCAGGTCACAAACCAGACTACCACTACCTTCTGTGTGACCTCGGGCAAGTCCCCAAGCTTCCCTCAGCCTCTACACTCATCCCACACGGGGGACTGGGTCTTGTGATTCCTAAGGCTTTCTCCAGCTTGACCAAGCCCTAAGACCAGGGGAGTCCGTTATGTCCTCCGCACCCACCAGCCCAGGCCTCTCCCAGGGCGTGTCCCGGGCCCTGGCCTCATGGAGTTCCCTCCAGAGCTGCCTGCCAAGAAAATCTCTTAGGACCCTGCAGAGACAGCTGGACCCAGTCCTGTGTCACTAGAAAGAAGGGAAGAAGCAGGATGGAAACGCAAAAGAGCACACAACTCCTGCTGGTGGACATGGTGCTTCGAGAGTGGTGCATGAGTGGCACCTCCCCCAGAGGAGCAGAGCTCTCTGCACGCAGGTTCTTTTCCCAGTGACCAAACCCAAGGCCTTCACACTGAGCTCTGCCCCTACCTCTTCATTTTAAGACTGGGTCTTGGTCAGTCACTAACTTACACAGGCTGGGCTCAAGCTCATTCCTCCTTCCTCAGCCCAGAGTGCTGCGCCACTATACCCAACTGCAAGTAGGTTCTTTTTTTTTTTTTCGTCTTTTTGATACAGGGTCTTGCTTTGCAGGTCAGGCTGGCCTTGAGCTCACTTTGCTCCCCAGGCTGATCCAAACTCTGCCTAGTTCTGGGATTACAGGCATGTACCAGCACACCCAGGCTGCAAGCAAGTTCTTAAAGCCACGGTCTGAGTATAGAGCATCTTGTGGGAGCCCATGTTTGGGCCTTTCGCAGTTTGATAAAAGGGGCACAATCCTAGGCTTTGGGTGACAGTGATGTACAAAACAGACAAGGTCTTCCCTCACATGGTTCTCCCCCTGGGAGAGAAAGACAGTGGACTCTCGCACAAAGGAATGCACAATGGGATTACAGATTGTGATGAGTACTATGAAATTGTCATGACTAAAATGCCTGCAATAAGTAGTCATGCTTGGATTGCTGGAGAGCACGCTTACATGGGTGCTTGGGCAGAGGTAACTGCGGGAAGCTGGGCCCAGAGGGATGAACAGGAGCTATATTCAAGATGTTTGAGGGGCAGGCTTTATGAATTCAGGAGGCTGAGGCTGGGTGAAGAAGGGCTTTCTCAATGGAGCTTAACCTAGACATCGCATGGTGTGGGACACATGGTTCTTATGATCGCTGATGCTGTTCTAAGGAGTCCAGGCCTGAGATTTCTCCCCAACACCCATGGTGCTGTGGGTGTGTGGCGGGAGAATCCCTGGCTGTGCCCGTTCCCAGAGGAAGCCTGTCCCAGACCACAGTCAGTCTTGCCCACGGGAACACAAGCATCCAGCAGCACCTTCACCTGGATGAGATCACAGATCCCCAAGGAGAGGTTATAACCAGGGCTTCTGCTCACTCCCTCTGTCAGTCTGTCCTTGGCTCCTGCTGGCATAGCACTGAGCTCTCCTGCAGGTGACTTCTTGTTCACAGTACTTTGCTGTGACATCAGCCCACCACCCAATCAAGATCAAAGATGCAGTGACTCTGAGTCACGCTAATGGCCCCATCTCATTACCTTTCCTTCCTGCCCACTCTGACCGCCACAAAAATCCTGGCTCCCAAACCATCCTCAGGGACTCTCAGGCCCACCCCGTCACCAGCTCCTCAGACTCAAGGTACAGGTGCAGACACTGCTGAGCACGCAGTGGTATCTGTGGTAACAAATGCCTTGCCCTGTCAGCCATCTCTGCTCATTCCCCGAATGTAAGCAGGCAGCTTCTGCAAGAGCCACTCCCCCTCCGGTGCTCAGTGACGCTGCTGCAGTAGGGCAGGTGCTCTGCTGTGGAGATTGTCATTGTCTTCTCTCTGACTCCAGCTAGCACTGCTGCTCAGCCAGGCTTTGGACAAGGATGATGACCCCCTGGGAGCAGTGAACAGGTCCCTTTCTGTCCCCTTTTTGAACAGGGCGAAGGCCGCGTCGTGTATGTTCAAAACCTCTCTAGCGACATGAGCTCCCGAGAGCTGAAGAAGCGCTTTGAGGTGTTTGGTGAGATTGTCGAGTGCCAGGTGCTGACAAGAAGTAGGAGGTGAGTCAAAGCAATCCATTGCAGGGGAGCTGGGAGGGCACAGGTACCTATCCAGGTCTTGCTGCCCACAAGAGCCCCAGGGACACCTGTGGAACAGCCTAGACCAGTGATGGCGAACCTTTTAGAACTTGCGGTGATAACAAACAGCCCCACTGCAGCATGTATGCCGTAGGTTCGCCACCACTGGCCTAGATCCAGAAGCCAGGCCCAAGAAAGGGCCCTTGATGGTTGTTCACCCGTAAAGGCAGCAAACATGGCTGATGGTTGCTGAGGGAGCAGGTCATGCATTCTCTGACCTAAATTTTCAGCTCTTTTGGGGCACAGACACTGGTGTTCTTTGTGTTCCTTCTCTTTCTGAGCGAGCGTGGACAGAGTAGTTCCTTCATGGCAGAGCCAGACTAGCACCCACACATCCATTCCAGGGCCTTTGCTGCATCCTGACGCTGCTCACGTTGCTCCTGTCCTCTGCAGCGGTGCTCCTGGCCCCCACCTGGGGAGCAGTGTCTATCTGTTAGGGAATCTGCTGAAAGCTCAGGTTGCTTATGAATGCATAATTGAGATGTCAAAACTTTTATCAGTTTTGAAATATTTCTAAATTATCTATTATACTTGCAAACTAAAGTATTAGGGCTTTTAAATTGCATTTAATAGTAGTAAAAAAAACTTCAGCAAGAAAATGACTTCTTATGTATTATCTGTCATTGTAACACTTTGTGCCTATTGGGAAGGCTACTATTTAAAAGCAGAAAAAAAATAAAAAGCAGAAAATAAGATCTGGGGAGGATGTGGAGAAACTAGAACTCTTGTGTATGTAGTTTTGGTGGGAAGGTGAAATAAGGCAGCTGATTTGGAAACAATACGAAAGTTTCTTAAAAACTGCAACACAGAACCATCGTGTCATCCAGCTGTTCTACTGGTGGGTAGAAAAGAATTGAAAACAGGATCCCAAAGAGATACTGGTTTGCCGATGTTCACAGCAGCCTTATTCCCAATAGCCAAGAGACAGAAACAACCAAGTATCTACTGATGGATGGATAAACAGGGTGACGTCTGTCCATCTAGGGTAGTATCATGCAGCCCTGAGGAAGAGGAGATTCTGACACAGGCCACCACATGAATGAACATGTAGACATCTTTGAAGATAAATGCTCCACGATTCCACCTAGGCTGTATCTACAGCCATCAAATTCCTCCTGACAGGAAGTAGAGTGACGGTTGCCAGGCTGTGAGGGGCGGGGCTACAGAGGAGCTACTTGTTTAATGGATATAGGAAAAGTAAAGATGGCAAATTTCTTTCTTTTTTCCTCTCCTTCTTCCTTCCTCCCTGCTTCCCTGTTCTCTTTTCTTTCTTTCTTTCCTCCCCTCCCTTTGCCCTCTTTTCTTTCCTTCCTTCCTTCCTTCCTTCCTTCCTTCCTTCCTTCCTGGTACTGGGGATTGAACAGAAACCCTTCACACTGAGCTAGATCTCCCACCCTTTTTATTTTTTATTTTATTTTTATCTTGACATAAAGTCTTGCTGAGTCACTAAGTTGCCTTGGCTGGGCTAGAACTCGCAGTCCTCCTGCCTTAGCCTCCTAGAGTACTGAGGTTACACGCATGTGCCACTTTGCCCAGTTGGAAAATTTTATATTAGTTTTTACCCCCAAAAAAATTTTTTTAAAAGGAGTCATTAATACAAATAGAACTTTTTAAAGTTTTGTATGGTCTTCAGGATATCAGATGAAGGTAACATGGAAAAAACAGAGGAAGCAAATGAATCTCCAGAGATGAAGATCCATGTGTTAAGATTTGAAAAGCACACGTGACCTTCTGAAAAGAGGCTTAGACACAGTACCAGCTTTAGACATTCCCACTTTTCCCTGGCTCGGGTGTTCAGGAAATTCGATTTGCCTGAATATGTGCCAGGTACCTGCTGCTGTTAAGCCTGTCCTGAGCAGTAGGGAAATGCCCCTCTGTCTCGGCCTTTGAACACTTCTAGAGCAGATGGATTGTCCATGAGATTCTTTTTCTTCTTGTTTGTGGAACCGAAATGTCAGGGTAGAGCTGACTCTGGGCCCCCTTGCCTGGCACCGTTCAAAGGTGTCTGGCTTTCCTCCTGGTTGCCCAGTGGCTGCCTCCTGCTCAATGCTTACCTCTTCCCTACGCAAGCAGCTGCCCCCTCCTCATACTGGGGTTTAGCTTTGGGTGACAAGCTCACCCTGATGCTCTGAGCCTGGCAGAGTACACAGAGCTGCTGGGGAGGAAGGGTTTGGGTGTCAGGCAGGCAGACATCCTAGGTATCTTCCCTGCAGATGGGAGATGTGCACACCAGCCACAGGAGGGAGGCAGAGGCTGTGTTAGCAGCCAGGGATGTGATAGCTGAGGCTGGCTTGGGAGAGCAAGGGAGTGGACACAACAGGGACATGTAGCGGAGTGCTAAGAGCATTCACCCTAAGATCCAGAAGGCCTGGATTCAAATCCCTGCTCTGCCCCTTGCCTTTGGGCAGATTCCTGAACTCTACAGGGCCTTTTTCTTTATGGTGAGATGGAGAAAACAGTACTCGTGTCGCTGGGTCAGCTGTCACTGTCACTGTATGGGACAGTGTATTCAGCACCTGGCAGATGTCCTACAAATCAGCTGCTCTGACTCCTACCAAGTGCAGGTGTGGGGCCTGACAAATGGTGCCATCTCTAACTGCGGGGCCATGTCCCAAGGGTACTGAGTCACTGTGCTTTCTGCTCCTCCTCTAGTAGTGGCTGGTCTGACAATGTACGCCAGGCCGGCCCAGAAACATGCTACCCTGTTGTCCCCCCAGAGGTGAGAAACATGGCTTCATCACCTACCGGTGTTCTGAGCACGCGGCCCTGTCTCTGAAGAATGGCGCTGCCTTGAGGAAACGCAACGAGCCCTCCTTCCAGCTGAGCTCGGGCGGGCCCCGGCACTTCCGCTGGCCCCGCCACACTGACTACGGTAAGCACCTGAGCACAGCCCGGCTACAGCCTGAGGAGCAGTAGCTTCCTTTAATGACACCCAGACCTACAGCCCATCCTGTATGTCGCGCCCTGCCGAGGCCCCCACGTGCTGACGGCTATAGCCTTGCAACCAGTCTGCCTGGCGGGGGCCATCCTGTTTTGGTTTTGGTTTGTCATCCATCTTGTCCTGTCATATAACTGGCACCAAAAACAAAGTAAAGCCTCCATAGCCTCTAGGAACCATGACCTCACTGGCTAGCAGCTGCCCTGGCCAAAGAAGAGGTGTTCTGTGGTGACACTGATGAGGCAGCAGTTTTGTCCTTTAAGAGACCACAGGGTAACTCTGTCATCATTGCCATTGCCATTTGGGGACCAGTTGGTAAAGAAGGACAAACAAGTATAGCAGAACGGAGAGCCCAAGGTAACCAACCTTCCCAGTACAGGGCCGAGTATCAGGGACTAGCCGGGGTCCTGGGCAGGAGCTCTTTACCTGGCTGTATACCTGCCTGTGGGACCCAGTTTCCCTCTCTATACAGGAAAGCGATCCCAGTTCTGTTAGCTTTCCCTTACGTGCCACAGCAACAGGTTATTAATGGGTGGGACGCTGTCCGGGGAAGTAGGATGCTAGGACGTTAGACTGGCAAGGAGCTCTAGAGCATTCTTGCTGTCGCCCCCTTTGCTCTGTGAAGCAGAGGCCCTGAGACACTGTCAGCACTCAGTGTCCAGTGCTCATCTGACACCCTGGGCCACACGTGCTCCCTGGGACCCACGCGCTATGGCAGATTTGCTTGTCCTCTGGCCTTTGTAAGATGTTCACTGCCTCCTTCTTCCACTGACCCTCCAGATGGCAATCCAGAGGAGGCCCTTCCCGCATCTGGGAAAAGCAAGTACGAAGCCATGGATTTTGACAGCTTGCTGAAAGAGGCCCTGCAAAGTCTACATTGATAACAGCCTTAACCTCCGAGGAATACCTCAATACCTCAGACAAGGCCCTTCCAATATGTTTACGTTTTCAAAGAAAGAAGTATATGGGAATGAGAGAGTGAGCAAGCGTGAGAGAGAACACACGTGAGAGAGACTTGAAACTACTGTCCTTTTCAAAAACAAATCGATGTTTACATTGCACAAAGCTGCTTCTGTCTGTGAGTTTCCATGATGTTGATGTTCCACTGCCACATTAGTGTCCTCGCTTCCAAAGGGTTGTCCCGGGTGCGCCTCAAAGTGCAGGATCAGTCACCCTCTGCCCTCCTGCCCAACTGACTTCCATCTCGTAGACCTGCGGCCTGTTCACCATAACATCTCCTGTCTGTAGCGTGTGATGATGAAATTGTCACTTGTGAATAGAATCAGGATTATAAACTCATTTTTAATTGAAGAAAAAAGTATATCCTTAAAATAATGTATCTGTGGCTCAGATGTACTGTGCCTAGGGTTATTGTATCGCTTCCTTGATTTTTAACTATGCACAGTCCTGAGGTGTTTGCCATTGAGCTGCGCTGCTCCCTGTCAGATTGCCCTGGTGGTGCTGGGGGCGCCGATAGACTGGTCCCCAAGAAAGCAGACCCTACAGCTCCAACAGCTAGGAGCAGTGGAGAGATGTTTCTGGGCCTCTTCCGCCAAGTCCTGCTGTGACTTATTTTGAGCAAGTTTGGGTCAAATTACAGTGCAAGTCCGCGTCTCGTGCCTAGCTATTATCAGATCCTGTGTAAAGTGAGGGAAAGCTGTGATATTCCCAGTTTCCAGGGGAAACAGTGGTGCCCTGATGGGCAAAATGACTTTCCCAAAGCCCTGTGAGCAGTGAGAAGCAGAGAAATGACCCACCCCAGGACTCTGATTCTAGTTCCCAAATACTGCGGTAGCTGGGGTGAAGATTCCATGCTCAGGGGCTGGTAGAGGTGAGTTAGGCTATGTTGGGCAACAGACCAGAAGCCAAATGACTCATCTGGGGGCTAAGTCAACAGTTGACTCCTGGGCACTTGGCAGGTGCCAGCTCCGGCACGTGCCTGGGTGTGCCATCAGCTTTGACCCTCAGTGGACACACCGTCAGGGCTTTGGGATGTCCCTGCAGTGGTACCCAGGGACTATGGGTCTAAGAGCAGCTGTCCTTCGGGGGCCAGCTGCCTGCCCACCCTCCTGCCTTCACCTTGGCTTCATCTGTGACGCTGTTTCAATGGCGAGGGCAGGGAGCCCGGGAGGGAGATGTGAGTGTGGGGACAAATATGGCAATATCCAAGCTCACTTCAAACTTAGGCAACATTGAGTCGGGCTTTACTTCCAGCCTTGTGTTCTGGTGTATGACAAAGCTGTGTCCAGCTTGATGTCCCATGGGTACCTTAGAGCCACATGTGAGGGAGAACCTGGCCAGCCAGGGTGTGACCCTGTTATTCCTGCTTCACTCAGAATGGCCCATCCTTGATCTTTTTCGTATGTCATGGTTCCCTGAGACATTTCTGTATTTAATGGAAAAAGAGACTCTATACTTCAAAAAGTTTGAAAGTGATTCATTAAATAAGCTTAAGTTTCCTGTTGCTGCTGGCAGGCCTAATCCTTTGAGAGTTGGTAAACTGAGTCCTTTGAGAACTGATGTTGTCCTGGGTGGTGAAGGTACTCCCTGCCAGTGGAGGAGGCTGGAGAAGACAGGCTCTAGCAGGAGCAGGGAATTTGAGGGTATCAAGTCAGTTTTCTCTGAGACGGAGGGAAGGGGAGAATTAGGCAGGTTTCGACAGTCTTGGCTTTTGTTATGGACAGCAGACATGCAGCACACATGCCACTACTTCCACATCACTGGCCTGTGCAGACATGACTGGTCAGCCATGGCACTCCTATTCCTTGAGCCTGAATCCTCAACGTAGTGCTCTAAGCAGTCATTACTAATTGATTAGAGTTTATTTATCCTGGTCTGGTCTTTGGAAGATTTCGATCAATCATACAGAACTATATGTTGGCTGGGTTTCATGCTAGCTCATCCCTGTCTGTCATGTCCTAATGAATGAAAGAAAATGTCCTTAAAGCCTTTCCTTGGCACAAGACTGCCAGTACTACTGTGACGTACATCTTTGCTTGAGGAGGGTGGGATGGGAGTGAGGGGTAGTAGACAGGAACATATTTAGGGAAGTCAGGACTTACAAGAATGGACCAAAAAGGGACTTTCTACAGCAGACTCAACCATTCTAGATTCCTTTATAGCTGTTCACTGCCTAGCACATGGTAGGCACATCATAAATGGGAGGAACAGAAGTAAAATCCTTCTGGTACCTCCACTGAGACCTGATTTTCATCAGGGAGCAAACAGATTTCATTCTGTAGGTAGGAAAGACACTGGGTTCAGAATGTGGAGAGCTGGGTGAGCCCTGACTTCACCAAGAATTTCCTCCATAGCTTTGCTCAGTCCCTTCCCTCCCTGAGCTTCAGAGTGCTGGAAGGAGTTGTCAGATGGTATCTTCGATTTGCTCTGTCCTCAGTTACACTGGGCCAAGGGTTCTACCTTGGGCTGGTGGTTCCTTAAGGTAAAGAGAGGCAGACTTTTAGGGAAGGGGGAGCTGTCTTTTCCAGCTTCACAGTCAGCTGAAGCTGCCCTTTCACACAGTTCGGTCCCAGGCACTGGACACCACTTAGACATCTTCCTTTGAGCACAGCAGCCACCTGTGGATGCTGTTGGGACCCAATGTGCCTAAGGGCAGGTGCTGGGGCACTGATGGGGAGGGTCAGTGCCTGCCATGGGCATCCAGCAGTCTCTGCTTGTCATCCCATACAAAAAGAGGCCACAAGTTCTAAAGTTGGCCAGCCCTGCAGACAACTTCTGTCCAGAAGACTCACTCGGTGCTGTGTATTATTTACCAAGGAGATTCCAGGGTCTCTCCAGAAAGAGTCAACCTTGGTCCCTTTCCACCAAATTAAGGAGTGACTCAGAGGGAGCAGCTGCCATTGGCAACCATCTCATCATAGTTCTGTCCTAGTATTTGCTCTTGATGATGTTTACATGTGATTGCCATAACCGCTTATGTAGACTGTGTTGACAGCCACCTCTGTAGGGCAGGCTGTACTGTCCATCTCTGTGCCCTGCTGATGTTTTCCAGAAATGTCTGATCCAACCGCTAAGTGGAATTCTTCCATCTCCTTCCTCAGTCGGTACAGGCTGAATCAGAATCCTCACTGTTGGGGGCTCTGGTTACCGAAGGAAAATGCATCAAATAGGTAAAGAATCTGAGTGGATGGAGTGCAGCTAAGATTCCCACTCCCTTGCCCTATGCCTTCCCCACCCCCACCAGAAAACTGCCTCAAGTCAGAAAGCATCTGTAGGGGTCTCACAGCATCCATGGGAGCACTTGGAGAAGCGGCAGGGCTCCAGGGCAGACAGAGGGGCGAGGGGGGATGCTCTGAGCAGCAGACACAGTTTTCAGGTCCTGACATGGGAAAGGACAGAGTCCAGTGTCTTTGATGGTTCAAAACCTTACTTAGCGGTTTTTGAAAGTGATTTGTCCCGGACGTATGCACTGTGCCTGCAGAGGCTGCAGTATAGTGTAGTTGGTGAGCAGAGGGACGAGGAAGGCACTGGCAGCCCTGTTCTTCTGTGTACGTAAGCCCCGTGCATGGGCCGGGCCTTGAGTGCAATTGGCTACAGCTGAGCCTGCCGCCTGGGGGTGTATCATCTCTACTGTGAAGCAGTAGGCCCCCTAGAGGTGTTGATGTGACTTGCTGACGTTAAAATTAGTCTTGTTTTAAGCATTTGAGATTTAGCACTGTGGTGTTTGGAGGAACACCATATCCCAGTGTCAGATATGACCAAGGTTAATGGATGTATTTTAGCAAAGTGAACCTAATGGTTTCATTGGCCAAAGAAGAGGGACTCTCTCATCCCTTCCCAGTGGGGAAAAAGGAAACCAACTGGAACTTAATGTGCGATATGCTAAAGTTGGTCCCAAAGTCCCTGCGGTGTTTGCACACTTGGGAGGTACAGGGTAAACGCAGCGAGTGCCTGGGAAGTGGAAGCCACATGCCCAGTGGTGCCATTGCCCAGCACAGGTGCGGGGTGGGAGGTGCCCCTGGTGCAGGGCCCCCAGGATGTAGGCAGAGGCTGACTTTGCATTAAGCAACAGAAGCACTGAGTAAACGCTGACGCTTTATCCTGACTCCGTGTTTCTCCGCTGGCAAATCTGGGTCTCCTTCGGCTGTGTGAGATGCTGTCCCTGAGACCAGAGCAGGGTGGCAGGCAGGGCCCTGGTGTGAGGGAGCAGACGGCAGGGGCCTTCCTGCAGCAGCAGCCACAGGGCAGCCAGCTCCAAAGCCAGCCCTTCACTGGCCTCTTTGCCAGTGAAGCCCTGGAAAGGGAATGATAGATCTTGGTGCCTACTTTTGTTAAAAGATTAAGAACAGCCCAGCCAACCGAAATGGGTGTGTGGAACAAACCATTTAACTATAAGCCATCTCTGAGTGAGAAGCCCTAGGGGTTCTTACTTGCTGTGTGACCTTAGGCCCACTGTTCCTTATCTAGCGAATGAGACTCTTGAATGAAATGTGCACTCCCAGCCCGGAGCGAGGCGAGTCCATCTCTCCCCGTAGAGCCGGTTCCCTCCTCCTCTGCATGAAGCTCCAGCACAGGGAGTGGGTCTCTGCAGGGGGACCAGCCAGCGGCAGGTCCAGTCCCACACCGTCCTGGCCGAGTGGCCTTGGATGAGGAGGCCAGCGCCCTGGGACGATCTAAGCCATAGTTCCTTGTGGGGATGGTGAGAAACAACCCCCAGCTTGGCTCGGAGGCCATGCCAGTCTCGTATTAGCCTTGTCACCGTCCCCACCGAACAGCTTTTCATGCGAATGTCGTGACCGTTTGGCTGTTTCTGTCTTGCTCTCAGACAATACTAGCAATACACTTGTTTTGCAAAACAACTTCACTTAGGCACTTTTCACACATTTCTTTCCAATGATTGTAAAACATACGGGGCGGCAGGAGGCATCGATCGCACTGCATATGTTTAGGGCAGCTTTTGTATTTTTCTTCTTTGGGGGTATGTAGCAGCAGTAACTGAGGCTTTGGGTTTGCCAGGGACACATTTTGAGAAATTCTGTTTCATCAGAGCACCTTGCACAGCCAGAAGGAGTACAGAAATACAGCTGCCAAAATGGGGTGGCTTGGTAACTGGTTTTTGTAGGTGGTCAGTCCCTGGGTTATGCAGCAATTCCTCAGAAGGTGTTCATACGGCTAGCACCTGCTCTGTGCTGTATTATTATTTATTATTATTATTATTGTTATTATTATTATTTGTCAAAGGATTCTCCAAGGAAGCCTTAAAAAGCCTCTATTTTCCCTGTTCTGCCCTTGCTCCTGGGGGACTTGGGAAGGGCAGTGGTCAGTTGCCACCTCAGCACTTTGCCTTATCAATATGCGGTTGCCACCTAGTGGCCAAAGACTGTATCCACCAGCTACCCAGATGGAAGGCAAATAAATCTACCTTACCTCCCAGCTCTAACTTTGGGAACGGATTATAATGGCATGAGTGAACTTTGTGGGTATTCAGACCTCAGTAAGACATTAGCTCAAAAGATTCTGGAAGCAGCCGCTTAAACTCTCACACTGCCTATGAAATGCACTAGTTGTCCTGTGGGTAAAGGCGAGTGGACCAGGTGTCCGGTGTGGGAGGGGTTTACCGTAACTGCAATACTGGCAGCCTGGCTGCTGACCTTGTTAAGTGAACCTCTGCAAGGTGGCCACCTTGTCTCCTCAGGACAGAGGAGGAGGCTGGGTATGAGCACTGGGCAGGGAGTTGCTGGCCATGACCTCTGATATGGTCCACCAAATAGCCAAACAAGTTTTTTTCTTGTTTGTTTTTGTTTTTGTATTTTAAAATTTTGTCAAATGTTTTCATGTTAGGAATAAAAAGTCATAAACTATTCCCAACTTTGTTTCTTGAGGGATGTTTTGATTCCGATTGAAACAGGTTGGAAATCTCAAGGGGGGCACGGTCTGGGTGGTATGTGGAACAGGGTAGTGGGTCACTTGGACTTCCACATGGTTTTGGAGAAGATGACCATCCAGAAGTCCAGCTTAGTGTGATCTGCTCCAGAAGTTCACGCCCACCCATTCATCTCCCCATGCCATTTAGCATTGGCTTGGAGCATCTGCTGGTCCCAGAGGCAGCTGCTAATGTTGAAATCAACACAAGCTCCCTCTCCCTGACCTTTAGAAATGATGTCCGTAGCTAGCCTTAATGACTGGGCAAGGCGGTCCCATGGTCCCTTCCAGCATTTCCAAATCTTGGACTCAAAAGCCTTTTCTCTTGGTGTGACCATGCAGCCTAGAGAATTCTGAGCAATAGGGAGCCAGGGCTTTCCCCAGCTCTGTGACAGGGTCAAACCAGGGAATGGCTAAACTTGGAGGTTTTGTCATCCCCAGAGGTACTACTGTAGGGGGCATTATTTATTAGGAAGCTCAACAAGGCAACTACAGCCTGGGGTGTGTGAGTGTAAGGCTGTGTTTGTGGTATGTGTGTGTGTGTGTGTGCGCGCGCGCGCTTGCGCGCATGTGTGCCTGTGTGTGTGTGTGTGTGTGTGTGTGTGTGTAATTACATTGATGCATTTCTTGAGAAAGGTGCAAGAATTTCACCTACACAGAGGGACACATCTGCTTTGTTATTTATAATAGAAAGCTAAATTTTAATTTTTTAAAGGACACTGCTGATGATTGAGAATCAAGTTTTTAGTTTTGCTATTTTTTTTAATTGGTAGAGGATTTTTATATATTTTTTCCATTTTGTTGGGTTGTGTCCTTATTTATATAAATACTTTATCTGTAAGAGACAAGGAAGAAATCTTCTTTGCTTTTAATTATTGTGGTTGTCATTGTCCCTATTTTATTTCTGGTGTGATTTATCTGTCTTCTAAATGGGAAGATGTTTTCCTGTATTTGTACATTGTCAGAATCTATAGTTTCATAGATAATTTAACCAAATTGCTGTATGTATTATTATTCTGTGAGTATAAAGTTCTATTTTAAAGTCTGTAAATACTTCCGAACTGGCTTCTTTTCTCAAGCTCCCACAGTGGAGTTATTGTTTACATCACAAAAACTGTAGAATCTCTATGCTCATGTACTGTAAATAGTGAAGTGATCTGCTTATAAATAAACCTGACAAATACACTATGAGATTAAAAAGAAAACACCACCCCAGCTCTGCCCCTGTGTGTCTTTCTTTATCGGTCCTGCAAGCTCATAGACAGAAATGCTGGCCACCAAACAGGGAAGAGTCCAGTTCCCATGTCATCTTAACAGGAGCCCCTGGTCAAGGTTTGCCCCCCCTGCTCCCAAAATCTGTTGGTTTATTCTTACTCCTCCAGGACACTTTTTTCATGGTCCATAATACCTCCCAGGCCCGTTTCTGAACAAAGACTTCCTTGTTCTAGTAGATCAGCTTTTCCACACCAGCACTCTCAGTAAATGTCTTCTAAAAGAGACTTGACATTGTTTCAGGCAAAACAACAAACAAACACTCATCAATTTGCAGTTGTAAAGGTGTTTCCAGTGACAGGGTCTCCTTGAGGGCAGATCTGCACCTGTGCCTTTGATATGGTTGCCTGGGTGAGCCAGGGACATTTTCCTCTGGGTACTTGCAGCCAGCGTGGGAGGAAGTGGCGTCTCTCAAGACTTGAAGCCTTGCCCCTGTGTGTTATTTCCCTTTATTTAAGAGGATGCAGCCTTAATTTTGCTCCAAAGGTTTTGCTTTTTTTTTTGGTCTTTTTCAGACAGGGTCTCGATATGCAATTCAGGCTGGCCTTGAGCTCACTTTGTAGCCCAGGCTGGTCTTGAACTCACAATGATCCTCTTGCCTCAGCCTCCTGAGTGCTGGGATTGCAGGCGTGCACCAGCTTCCCAAAGCTTTTTCTTGTACTTTTAACTATTTTTAAGCGCAGTCTATGTGCAAGATATCCACAAACCCCCAGAAGATTGAAACATAGAAAAGAGAATCATATACAGACAAGAACTAGAACAATGACCCATTGCATTTCACGGTATGTGCAAGCTGTTTTCAAATTGTTTGTTACATACAGGAACTGTTCTCAATGGCCAGGTGATGTATTTTCTGAATCTGTGACATTTGTTTGGATTTCTTCAGTGGAGAAGGAGAGGATCATTATTTTTCCCATTTCTGCTTAGAGACACAGCTCCCTGGCATAAATGTGAGTCCTTAGGGAGGTAGGTGTGTGATTGACTACCCAGTGTCTGTTGCCCTTTACCTAATTTGGTGGTAAGTAAGCTCCAGAAGAACAGCACTGCTGCCTGCAAGGAATAGGATGGCAGATTTACAACCTCAAGATGGGCACATGGGACCCAGCTTGGACTCACACGTCTATATTACGTGAACTTGGACATGGCTCCTCTTAAGCCCCTGGTTTCCTTAACTGCAAACTATGGTGATTTGGCTGGATGAATTCAGAAGTCTTTTGTATGCAAAAAAACTATTCTCAGAAGGGGTTCTCATGCCAAGCTGCTGGTTTTGATTCCTGATTCCATCACATACTAGGTGGTCATCCTTGGGCAGGTTTCTTAACCTCTCTGAATCTGTTTCTCATGACAAATAAGGTTGGTAACACATACCATATAGGGTTGTTGTGGGAACAAAATTAAATCATGCACAGTACCTAGGACAGTGTAAGCACTTAGTTAACATGAACTGGTTTTTATGTGGCACACCTTCATTCGGTGGTAACTACCCGTGTGAGAGGCATGGCAAGGATTCTGACCCTCAGTTGACAGGAGGCGGCAGCAGGAAGCTGTCCAAGAGACAAGATGTTGTGGCAGACCTGTGGCCAGTAGTATTCATGCCTATGTTTCTGGTGACTTTTATTTCTCTCTGGCCTACCACTTAGCCACTATGCATAAGGTACACTAGAGCATTCCTCTGTTAGAAGACTAATGCTCTCAGAGTGTCAGATAGAGGGGTTAAAAATCTAGTGTGAGAGGTTAAAAAAAAAAAAAACGAAGCCAGACTCAGCCCCCTTTTGACATGACCTGCACTTTGAGCCAGGCTCTCGAACCCAGTGCTCAGTTGCCCCTGCTGTGGAAGTCACAAGATCTGCTCTGTACATTGTGATCTTTGGGGCGTTGGACATCTTTTGGAGGGAAGCCAGAGAACTGTGCATGAACTTAGCCCACACCCTTCCTCTTACTGGCCTTCAGTTTCCATCCTATAAGAAACGGGAAGTTAGAGCAGATCAAGGATTTATAGTGCAGGGAAACCACATGATTCCCTCTCCTCAGAGCAACTGCTTTCATCTGTTAGTTTCTGCCAAAACCTTCAGTCTGGGAGGAAGAAAGGCTCTAGGGCTAATGTCCACGTATAAGAGAACAGGAGGTGTAGGAAGGGGCTGTACGCCATCACAAAAGCAAACAGGCAAATCTAGGACGTGGGACAATTGACCTTGTTTCTGTCCCCGGCAAGGGAACGAAGAGGAAGGAACCGTTGTGGACTGGGACACCGACGAACTCCAGTCTAACTGGGAAGCTGTGGACATGTTCGTTTGCTTGATTATGGGGACCACAGTGTGTGCGTCTGTCAGCGCTGCCTGCACACCTCAGACAGAGCCCATTTTTATCTGCGACTTCTACTTAAGTAAAGCTGAGGGGCCTGGGGGTGTAGCTCCGCGGCAAAGTGCTTGCCTGGTGTGCTGAAGGAGCCCGGGTTCCCTCTCCAGCAATGCAAAACTTAAGGAAAGAAATAAAAACAAAGCCGGGCAGGGGGAGTAATAGAAAATAAAATCAGAATTTGGGCCGGCATCACAGAAATTTCCTGCAAACTTTAGCATGGTATTGTCATCCTTAGTTTTGGGTTTTTTGTTTTGTTTTTCAGGTTTCAACCTAAGTCTCTAAGGCGTGGAAACTAAATTTGGGAGGTGGCAGATTCACCAGAGCCTACTTAGATTTGGTTTTTAAAAATTAAGCTCTATCTATGTTTACAACCAACCAAATGCCTGTTAATTGAAACAGAAGTTCTGCGATTGAGAGTGTTATGTAAATTTGTATTCGTTAAAATCAGTGAGAGAGCCAAGAAGAAAGTATATCTTCTTCCCCAAAACAAATAAGGAATAACTAAATTCAAACATAACAACTAGGTTTACACAGATTGCATCTCAGACATTTTCGTGGTAGTGGGAGAAGGTGACTAAGGGCCAGCACTGCAAGGTGGGTCCATGCGAAGTAGACTCAGTGGACTCTGCAGGACGCTTTCACAGGCAAGGAAAGGGGCAGGGGAGGGTGTGGAAGCTGGACGGTGGTGGAAGCCTGGCGTAGCCTTGGTGACCACAAGGGGGCTTGGAGCTCTGATGGCCTTGCAGAGTTTGCCTGTGCTGCACCACGGAGGTGAGGGCTTTCCACCAGTCGTCAGGTACAGAACACCCTGGGACACAGGAAGAGTATCCCTGCAGCTGAGAAAACCTCTGGAGGGACTGACACCAAGGGCCATCTGCTGCAAGCTTATGGCTACTGAGGTCCCACATCTTTTCTTGAAGAAGGGGCTGGTCTGTGGTTCATCCTGGTGTACCCCACAGTTGGGGATGAGGTGCTGAATTGCTGTGTATAATACTGTAGTCATGTTATAAAGGGACCTGTTCCTTGAAAAGAATAGAAGAGTCACAGAGTATTTACCTTTAAATACTTTAGCTAAAAAAAAAAGTTAAAAAAATACAGACAAAGCAAATGTGGCCAAATCTTGATATTCAAACGGAGATTCAGTGGACAATTTGCTACTTTTGAGGGGGGACTAAAAACTTCTTTATAGTGAAAGTGAAGAACACAAGTGAGCTGAGGATGTAACTCAGTAGTACACCATCGCCTAGTTCAATCCCCAGTACCTCAAAATAAAATAAAATAAATGACAAAAACGATTGGTGAATCTGATGTTAGTTAAAAATTGATGTCTGTGAAATCTAGAAAATCGGTTTCAGCTCAATAGCAAGTTCTCGAGTCTAAGATGATATTTTAAAACCACTAGATAAGATGTAAACTGAGTTCTCTGTCAGCTCACAAATCCTGTGACTCTTGTCTCAAGAAGGTCTGTGGCTTTCCATGACTTGGGTGACTTCTTCCCTTGAAACGCAGCCCCATCTGGCCGGTGGCCACCTGCTCACGCTACTGGATGCAGCAGGACTTGGATGCAGGTGCACCTGGTGTGGCCCCAGGCTGGTTTCCTGAGGCTGCTGTAATCAGACAGAAGAGAACACAGCTGGTGAGAGGGCGCTGCGGTTGGATTCCCCTTGGACCTGGTGAGGACCAAGAATTGCAAACTCCAGGACTTTTGGAGACAGCAGATGAACACATGTGCAGAAGGAAAGCCGGGTGTCAGCAGAATTGCAGGAGTCAGGAATTTCCCTTTTCCAAGAAAAATGGCAGCACAAGAGGATGACAAATGGTAGCACACAGATGGCACCAGTTCCTGGGTGACAGGGAGCAGTGGAAATTGTGACAAGATGGGGAAAGCCCCTGTTCCATCCAAGCAGGGCAATGCTGCTCGGCTCCAGCCACTTCTGCAAAATGCAAGTCTGGAGTAGCCTGAACTTGATCTTTTAAAGACAAAACCTGGAAGTAGGGAATTTTAAATCTGAAAAGCCTCAATTTAAGATATAGACAGTAAATTCATATTAAAATGCACACATGGGCCTTGGGGGGTTGACTTAGTTGTGGAGCACTTGTTTAGCATATGCAAGGCCCTGGATTCAGTCCTCAGCATTGGAAAAAAAAATTGCAGACCCGTTTTTGGACACCTCCCACTAACCCAGAAGATCATTTATGCAAATTAGGAAATGCCACTTCTTCCTCAGGACACTCTGCTCCCATTTTCTGGAAAATTTTAAGAGCTGTACCTATCTGTGGTGACTATGATACACAGGATGTCCCTGGGAAGCCAGCAAAGCATGGCTCACAAAACCATCGGGCAGCCCCATGCTTATAGCAGCTGCTCAGCTGGAACCACCCAGGACAGAGCAGAGCTGGACCATGACAGTGTCCATGTTGAGAACCATGTGTAAAGAGGCACAGTAGACAGGAGGTCATCCAGGGTGGGGACAGGACTAGAAGAAGCCAAGTCCTCTGGAGCACCAGAGCATACAAGTGATCAAAGAAATGACTGGAAGGGGAGGGGCAGTGCTGTCAGTGGGGCTGGGTGGAGCTTCCACAGGGAGAAAAGTCTGATTCACAGAAGACCTTTCTAACAGTGCTACTGAATGAGAGGGTCACGTAGGGGAGGGAGCCTCTATCCATGGTTGCACAAAAGCCAAGGCTCCTGATGATGTAGACAGGACTCAGACCCAGATAGAAGACCGAAATGTGGTCTCTAAAATGCCTTCCAGCCGATCATTCTAGGTTCTCTCTCTCCCAGAATAGGAGCATGTGTCAGCAGCCCTGGAGTCAGAGTCAGCCCTATGCTGGTTGGTAATACCAGCTGGGAGGCGTGGAGGACCCTTAGTCTCGACCCGGGAGCCAGACTCTGCCCCTCTGCCAGCCTCAGTGCGTTCTACACAGAATGGGAACTATAACGCAGGCCTGAACACACTGCCCGCTGGATGTGTGGGTGGTCAGGTTCCATTCCCTCCCACGCACCTTGCTTGGCTGTCTGTTGCTTCTGCTTCTCCTCCTCTAGCGTCTTCATCTTGGTTTCATACTCATCAGCAAGGGCCTTCCACTCCTTGCGGTTGTTGGTGATCCCATCCAGCATGGGAGTTATCTCCTCGTGGAAACGGGAGAACTCCTGGGCGGGGCAGAGAGACAGAGGGAGATAAGAGAGGGAGGGAGGGAGGAAGAGACAGAGAAAGAGAGAGGGAGAGATAGAGACAGAGAGACAGACAGACAGACATATCTGGCTGGGGCCATGCCCAGTCCTAGCTCTAGGGAGAGACTGGGCTGACACTGCAGGCTCCCAGTCCACACCACGGAGCCCTTACTATCCCTACTCAGAGCCCTCCTGTGCAGCTTCTTCCTTCCGGATGAAGCACAAGCCCCTTAGCATGTGTTCGCACCCCTCCACAGCCCCGCGCCTTCCTCTCGCTGCCATCTTGGGCCCCCAGGCACTCCAGGTATCAGCTCTGGTCTCCTCCCATCTGTAGGCTTCGCTCAGCTGTTCCCTGCTGGGACTCTAAGCTCCTCTCTTTCCTGGAGGACTGCACTTACCTGTCACTCTCGCAGGGAAGCCCCTTCTGATCCCTTAGGTAAACTGAGTCCTGTATCAAATCGCACCACATCTCATTTTCTTGTGATGCCTCTCTTTCTTTGCCTCTGCCAGAGCCTAGCACCCCGGAGAGGGTAGGGACATGGGCTGCCTTGTCTCTTGGGGCAGCCTTGGCCTGGCACAGGGTCTGGGACACAAAGACCCTCAGTAAATAGTGAAAGCAGGATGTTGAGATTATTCTTAAGAGATCTTATACCTCTAGGGATCAAAATAATGCCTTGAGTATGTGAAGCAATTTATCTCCTTTGATCCTCAAAGGCTCCTTTGAGGTGGGAAAACAAGTTTCGGCTGTGCTACATTTGTAAATGAGGACATTGCGGTGCAGACGATGGAGTAGATGTGTTTGCAGTAAGGGCCTGCTATAGCTCTATTCCACCCAGAGCCACTGTGCTTAGAGATGCTTGGGCTGTGACCTAGGCTCTCTCACAAGCGGTCTGACCTTAGGGAGAGGTCACTTACAGCCAGAAATGAGGGTGGTAACAGTGTTTACTCCAAGGGAGGCCGTGACTGTGCAGGGCTGTGGCCCGCAGGACCTTGCTTGGTCTGCAGCACGCCAGAGGTGCGCTTGTTCCTTCTGGGAGTATTTGCACTTCTTCCTGACAAAGAGCTGCATCTCCTATAGCAGAGAGCACTGGACTAGGGGTCAGGGGTCCCACTTCTAATCCTACGCCATGGCTGGGCCCAGTGACAGAGACCCTGTGATTTCTCATCTCTGACCTCTGTCTCCTCATGTGTTATGTGGGCAAAATAAAAGTTAAAAGGGGGATGTGGATAGTGGAGAGGGACTTGGGAGCAATGGGTTTCTTGAAAGGGAAACTTCAACCTTAAACAAGGGCTCAAAGAGAAAGTCCAGCTTGTCCCCCAGTGATGTTTGTCCCCCAGTGACTCTGACCTATCACGTTTCCACCAGCTTTGGAAATTAGGAGAGCCCAGGTCTGCAGTATTTCTGCCTGTCCTGTCTGAAACTCTGTTTAATTATTTGCTCCACAACTATGCGTTGAGCAGTTAGGATGCGCCAGCCTCTAGGCTATTGACTGGGAGTACCAGCGCCCTGTGCCCACAGAGCCGTCCTGAGGATCCAGCACCACAACCAACGAAATGCACTTTACCCCTCGCTCATCTGTCAGGAGTTATTATCCCTGGTGTCTTTGGGAATGCCAGGCTTACCAAAGACGTCTGTCGGGGTCTGAGAAAGTAAGGACCTACCTTATAGACAAAGGTGCAAACAAAGTCAATGAAACCGACTTGAAGCTTCGGGAGTTCATCTGCCTTGTTTCTGTCCATCATGGGCTGTCATGGGAGAGAGAGGTCACTGCACTGGGCAGTAAGAAGGACCCAGCCTACCTAGGAAGCATTCTTGCTTCAAAGAAAAAACAAAACTAAATCTATCAAGCTTCCCCATCTGACTGGCAGTTTGCAGGAAATATGGGACTAATGGAACGTGTCAAATAATAACCATGAGAGTATAACTGCCCAAATCCAGAACATGGGAAAATCTACTGAACAAATGACCACTGCCTTCCACAAATAAAAAGTGTACAAAAGAAAGGGGACAAAAAAAGGTGGCCACCAAGCAGGTCAATAGAGGGGACCCGATACAGAATAAAAGATTTAAGTGAAGTAGCAAAGGGAGGCTGTGTGTGTCTTGACTGGATTCTGATTAGAACTAATCAATTGAATTCTTTTTCTCAACCCGGGAAAATGAGTACATATCAGAGATTAGATGGTATTAAAGTATCACTATTAGCTTTGAGAATATGATGTTGGTATTGTGGTTATATGTCTGCACTTTAGAGATACTAAAGTATTTATGGAAGAAATGATGATGTCTGTGACTTACTTAAAATGTTCCATCCAAAAGTAAAAAGTATACACAAATGAATAGATACAACATGAATGGCAGCCTGCTGCTAATTGTTAACACTAGCTCATGGGTACAAATGTTCCCAGGTGGACCAGGTCTTGCCCTTGTGCTCTGATCCATCAGAGCAGGGTCAGGGCATGTGGATGCCTACGCTGCTGGAACAGAAAGAGTAACCTTGATCTTGGTCTCCACGTGTCAAGCTCTGCATAGCTGGGCAAGCTAAGGACATCCTGAGAGCGAATCCTTAAACTTCGGAAGATTCACAGATATTGTTGGACCCCACGCCAAGCCCTCCATTGAGTGGTAGGAGGCAGGGCCTATGAAATTGCATCTGCTCTCAAGAATGAGGCTGAGGGTGACCTGGGACCCCCTTAACGATTACTACTGATAAGTCACAAGGCAGCCAGCCTCGCTCCCCTCATGGGAAAACTTTAACTCTCAACATTTCTCTCGTTCCCTTACCTGTTCCACTTCAGTTCCCCTCGGCCACAAAAGCTATCCCTGCCCTCATTCGCTCTGGCAGTCCACCTGCTTGGGTCGTTCTGACATGGGCAACTCCTGCTGTTCATGCTTCTGGCCTGGAAGCCCTCCCTGCCGCTCGGGGCTTGGCCTGTTCTGGCCCAGGGACATCTCCTTACCCCACCCCACCCCCACCAGAAAAAAGAGCTTAAAGGCCCACGCTTTCCTCAGCTCAGGGCTGCCTTGGTCCGTTAGGCAGCCTGCTACCCTGTCCCTCCCCCAATAAAGACTTCTCTCGTGTCAGAAGGTCTGGTCTGATTCCGTGTGGGGTCTCGGTTTCTATCAACTACATAGGAAAAGGGGAACCCAGAGGTGCAGTCACGCACTTCCATGGCTGATCACGTCTCTCGGTCAGGATAGACTGAAACAGGCCGATTCCCCTGTGTACTCACAATGGGATTCTGTTGCAGCACTGTGCGCTCCAAGTCACCCTGCTCCCAGAATTCAGCTGCCACCAGCAGAGCCACCTACAAGGATAGAGGCCATCATACACTCAAACACACACACACACACACATACACACACACTCACACTCACACTGAAAGCTCCAGCCACAGTCCTTCTCCCAGCTCACTCGTTTCCAACTCAGCAAAAAGATAAACCTGCCCCGCCCCCCACCGGTTATCGTTAGAGACACTAAAGTGATTCCCACATTCCCACAGCTGAGGAAGATGGAGCAGAATTGGGCTGGCGCTGGAACAGGGCTGAGTCCAGGCCTGTCACTGTCAGCAGGCCTGAGTTTCCTCGGGGTCAGGAGGCCGTACCTTGCTCTGCACCTCCCAGGGTTTGGTGATGGCTGAGAGATCACACGCAGTCATCATCATGGCCCTGGATGCAAGGACACCCTCCGTCAGTCCCGGGCCATTTACAGCTACAAGTACTAGGTAAGTCCACTTTTGTCTACTCACATTGCAAGAAAAGGACTTTTTCCCTCACTGTAGCTAGGCTAGCATTTGAAGTCAGACAGGTTTAAATCCTGCCTCTCAATTACCAGAGGATTAAGAGTGATCGGTTAACCCAAGATCTCTAAGCCTGTTTCCCCATCTGTAATGATAATAATGCTTCCTTTTTCGAGTAGGCATAAGATAAAATGAGGTGATGTATGGAATAATCTTCAGGTAGTTCCCAAACGCAGGCTGTGCATAATGTACACATTCTCGTTTTGTATTGTGCACTAGGGAGTATGGAACCATCAAATTCGTTTAAATCTAACCACACTGTAGAACCCCTTTCTCTTGTCTAGGGCAGAGAACTGTTTGTTAACCGTTTTCTCATTGCTGTGGCCTGCCCCAACTAAGAAAACCTTCTTAGACTTTTTTTCCTCTCATTGCTCCCACCATGGGTCTTGAATTCCACAGATGCACTGTTTGTTTGGAGGGCCATAGACCACTGTAAAAGCTGAGAGCTTTGGCCCCCTTCCTTCAGAATCACCTTTTCCTCTACTGGAGGCAATGGGCTTGTTGAAAAGGCCTGGTGCAGGAGGCTGCATTGGGAGGGCACGTAAAAGATAGCGGGAGGGGGGAAAGAGCAGATTCAGAGTTAAAGGAGTCTCACACGGACAGGAAGACAGGAATCCCTGCACAGCTGCCCACAGTGTAAAGTAGAAAGGAAGAAGAGGACAAAGAATCAGAGCCAGAGGAGAGAGCAGGGGCATTTAAAAAGATTCTGCAGTACAGGTGATCCCGCCCGTGGTGGGGGTGTGAAGTTCCACACTGAAGAGCGCACAATACCCAATAAGCACCGGGGTGGGGGCAGGGAGAGGCAAAGGAGGCTGTCACCTCCTCACAGGGGTGTTGCAGGTGTGGGAAGGAGCCGAGAAAGGAGAGAGAGGGAAAGAAGGTGGGAGACGCCAGGCACTTCAGGCCTCCCTGCAGTGACTTCTGCCTGTAGACTCCGGAGGCTCTGGAGGGGCAGCCAGCCTGACTGGGGAGACTGACTGACAGGGGTTAGAGGTGGTCAGGACGGAGGCTGGGGCTCTGAATGTAACTTGCTGCATAGTTGATTTCACAATTGGCTGTATTATGCAATTTTTTATATAAGCCCTGGGAGGCTGTAAGTGTCACTTATAAAGTATTAAGTTTAAATAAAGTATTTCTTTATGTAACCCTTGACAAATTCCTATCACCCTTTAAGTGTATAAACTTTCAGAAATGCATACATTCTTAGAGACACCTTTATGATACCCTTTATGTATATAAAAGGGCACATATTTCCAATGCATGCCTTACACTTGCGTTGAACTTTGTGCATTTGTGAAGCGTGCTGTCAAACAGACTGAGCAAACATTAGCTCAGTTATGCACCATCACTCACTTCCTGGTACATGTCACTGTGTGCACATTAAATTCACAGATACAGCTTTAGGAAATCGCTCGATGTTTGCTTTCCTTGACTGATGTGATCATGTGAAGAACTCTCCCAAGGGTTGGGAAACATACCCAAGCGTTTTATGGGCAGACATTTGGTGTGCACCTGGAATGAGAGGAGGACCCTAGCAGGGAGCACATCACAAAAGCTGACAGGAAGTCTTGTGTCCTAAGAATGCAGCATTGCATTTACTCCTGCCAGACGTGCACTGGGGTCCCAGGGACCATGTTGGGAATGGGGTATCCAGTGAGGCCTGCAGGGGGCTGACAGTCACTCAAGGAACTCAGGTGAAAAAACATCCAAAAGTTGAACAACTATCTCAGCTCAGGGGCATCTAAGGGGTGACAGTATAACTGGCCCTGTAGGGGTACACAGGAGCTCTTTGATATGGCTTGAATATCTGTGTTCCCCACGCTGTTTGGATGTTAAAACCTTAAACTTCAATGTGATGGTATTAGGACATGGGGCCTTTGGAACATGATTAATTTTAGATGATGTCACAAGGGTACACCCCCATGATTGGATTGGTGCTTAGAAGAGAAAAACATCAAAGCATCCTCTTCCTACCATGTAAACGTATGACCAGAAGACAACTGTCTGTGACCCAGGAAGAGTGCCCTCATCACAAACCAATTCTACAGCCACTTCCACCTTGGATTTCTGGCCTCCAGAACTGTGAGAGAGAAAAGTCTATGGCATTTTTTCATGCAGCTCCAGCTAAGACGCTCTCCAAGAAGGGGTCAGAAGAAAGAGCACATGGCAGAGGTACAGTGGAGAGTATGGGAACAGAGGCCCTCTGGGAGATGGGTCACAAGGAGCATTCACCTGTCCACCCTGCACTGGGATATGTGCCAGATGCCATGCAGGAGTGGATTCATGTGGTTCCTGCTCTTGGGGAGCTAGCGGATGTGGTGAGGAATTGCACATTTATTTCACAAATGCATGTATGTAAACAAACAACTGCTCCGTAGAAAAGGAGTTCCATTGTTGAAGATAATATAACATGGACTGGGGAGAGCAGGGAGGGCTTCCTGAGGAAGCACCTCTTGAGCTGATGATAACTGTAGCATGCTGTGTGGAGCCATGGGCGTGCAAGAGAGGGCTGATGTGACTTGGGCCCTGTCCTGGATGCTCCATGAATACCTGTGTGTCACCAGGTAAGTCACTTTGTCTTGGGAGTTCCTACCTTCCTCCTTTGTAAAACACCAGACTATGAGTTGGCAAACTGTTCTGCACAGGGCCATGTAGTAAACTTTTTAGATTTTGCAGGCCACGTGGTGTCTATTGCATCTACTCGGCTCCATCTTTGTGACTCAGGGGCAGTCAGACATTATAGGGAAAAACAGGTCCACTTATCCATTTGGCAATGCCAAAGGTCCTCATTAATTTTTAGGACCCATGAAAATATTTGATTTTTAATTTTCTTTCAAAACACAAAAGAAGATACAACAATAACAAATACATAAGGATATAGTCATCCTTGATTATATTTGTCTTAATGCCAACATAGTCATAAGGTAAGATTGTTTGGTTAATTGATTGATTCTTATAAAGAGCCAGAAAGGCAAAAAGGCCCAGAGCTCCGTGAAATCAGAATTCAGCCCTCCAGGAAATAACAAAATTTGAGGGCTGGGAGTGTAGCTCAGTGATGGAACATGTGCTTAGCAGGCACAAGGCCCTGGGTTCCATCCCCAGCGAGTGTGTGCATATGTCTGCACACACATACACACATCATTTTACTTTTAGACACAGAAGTTTCATTGTCTTATAGTTTTTTAAATCATGAAATAATATTCTTCCTTTGAGTTTTCTC
The DNA here is from genome assembly GCA_004027595.1 of Dinomys branickii. Classification (NCBI taxonomy): domain Eukaryota; kingdom Metazoa; phylum Chordata; class Mammalia; order Rodentia; family Dinomyidae; genus Dinomys; species Dinomys branickii. Next base: position 14,607 of record PVLD010006476.1, on the reverse strand, counting down.
CTCAATCATTTAAAAACATAATAGCCATTCTTAGCTTATGAGCTATACAAAACCAGGAAGCAGGCCTCATGCCCCTGCCCTGGAGGCTCTCCAAGCCCTTCCAGCTCTGGGTTTGGTCACTGTCGACTGTAAAAGGTGTTGGAATCCTAGCACCTGGAAAGCTGAGGCAGGAAGATCACAAGTTCAAGCCCAGACTGAGCAACTTAGTGATTTAGCGAGCTCTGTCTTGAAGTAGCCTGGGTTCATGAAATCATTAAAACTGGAATTAAGTGGAGACAAAGGGATTTAAGTGGAATGGGAAGTCACGCCTTCTCTCTAGAGTTCCTGGGATGCCCTGGCCCTTGAGTACAGGTACTGAAGTAGGGCAACAGAAGAAACAGCTAGGCAGGAGACTAGGGCAAGTCAGTTGGCTCAGGACACATCAAGGCATGGAGATGCAGACCTCAGACCACAGGAAACTCCAGACATAAACACTCAGAGATAATCAAAGCACGGGAAGAGAGCCTGGGGTTTTCCCATGTTGAACCCAAACCCTAGAGATTAAGGGATCTCTGAAATAAGAAGGGTTTATTGAGTCATTACAGATGTGAGCCAGAAAAAGAAAAGACCAGGTGCTGGGACACATTTCCATAACCACAGCTAACAGGGCTGGGTGGGATGTGGAAGATATCTGCCAGACCAGTGCCAGGAGCACTTTTCCTAAGCTTTGGGAAGGTGGCATCTTAACATTCCCTGGCTATTGACTGGAAGGTCGGTAACGCAAAGCCATGAACGCTTTAGATGGGAGGGCAGTCTGTATAGTTGTTATAGTCTGTTATCACTTCTCACACGGTTGGGGTTGTAGACGGAACATGATGGCACCTTGATGGGCATCTTCCTGGGGTTTTAAGTCATGATTTCAACATACATTTAAAAATGTGGAGTAAACGTTTTTGTTTTTTTATTGGTTCTGCCAAAGCTGTTAGCTGAATAGCTTTGCATTCTCTCTTTTCTCATCCATACTCTGTCATTCTCTGGCTTGTAACTAAGTTTAGGTCATTCTAGAATTTTCCTCTTTCTTACAATTCAGTGCACTTCTAACACTAATTACCTGGAGTTAGTATTGACTCCCTAGGTTTAAGGCTTCAGTCGCACAAGATTGCCTCACCTAAGAGGTGTGCAGGGATTGCATCCAGGTGCGCACATGTCTATCTGACTTGGTCAACCAAATCTGGCAGGCGGCCCCAGAACTCCCCTTCAGTTTCAGTTATTTGCTGGATCAGTAAACTTGGGAAACACTTTTCTTACATTTACCAGTTTATTATAAAGGATATAACGCAGGAGCAGCCTGAAGGAGAAGATGTAGGGAAGAGGGCTGGTGTGGAGGGCTCACACAGCCTCTCCAGACACCCAGTCTCCCAGTACCTTGCTGTGCTCACTAGCCCAGGTGTTCTCTGAACCTCCATGTTTTTATGAAGGTTTTTTTCACATAGGCATGATGGATTAAATCACTTACCACTGGTGATTAGCTCAGTCTGCAGCCCTTCTCTCTTCCCTAGAGGTTAGAGGTGGGGTTGAAAATTTTCACACTTCTAAGTAAGGCTTGATCTTTCTGGTGACCAACCCCCATCCTGAAGCTATCTGAGGTCCTTCTAAAAATGACTTTATTAGAACAAAAGACACTTCTATCACTCAGGAAATTCCAAGGGTCTCAAGAGCTCTGTGTGAGGAACTGGGACAAAGACCAAGAATGTGTCTTATGAGCCTGCCACTACCTAATTAAGCAGTGCTGCCAAGCACTCCAGCTTCCCGAGCTCAGCCCCCATGATAATCGAGAGCACAGATATCACCACCGTCCTCACTGAGAAGCGGAGGAAGCTCAGGCATAGACAGGTGATGTACCTGCTTAAGGCCATACCACCATTAGAGTGAGAGCCCAGCTTGGACCCAGGATCCAAGCAAAGCTTAGCATGTGAACTGTTTCACCCTATCCAAGTAAGAAGCAGTTCTAGTCGTGCAACAAATGGACTGATTAATGGGCCCTAATGTGCTTTATAGCAACAATTCTCAGGCAGGGGGATTTTTTTTTAACCCTAAACAGGATATTTGACAATACCCAAAGGCATTTTTGTGACAACTGAGAAGGAATTGCCTCTGGGTTCTGGCAAATAGAGATAGGAACAGTGTTAAACATCCTACCGTGCACACAGGTTTAGCTATCCAAAGTAAAGAGTTTTTGGCCCTAAATATCAAGAGTGCAAAAGTTAATAAACCTTACTTTATAAGTCTATGCACATTTTCCATCATACATCTTAAACTATTTCATCATAGATTTAAATATTTGCAAAGGATCTAACTTACAGCCTATTACAAATGTTGACAATTTAAAATAAATTCTTTAAATCCAGAAGAATCTAAAAAGCACAGCAAGCCAGATAAGCTGGTGCACGCCTGCAATCCCAGCACTCAGGAGGCTGAGGGTGGAGGATGGTTGCAAGTTCAAGACCAGCCTGGACTACAAAGTGAGCTCAAGGCCAGTCTGAACTGCATAGCGAGACCCTGTCTCAGAAAGACAAAAATAAAAAAATAAAATAAAAAGCATAGCAATTGGATACCATTAACCCATCATCAACCATGATTTTTAAAAAAATTGAACAGGCTATTCTCTTTAAATTTATTTTTCAACTTGACTTCCTCAGAAAATGTTAAGCTAATATTGTGTGTACATAAACATATGTATGCATATATGTATATATACCTAGTTATAGATACATAAAATATGTTTGAAAGTCTTTCATTAATCATCCTTTCCTTCTGTCTGCAACCAAGTATGCTCATTAATTGAAATTATATAACTAAGTTTTTTTTTCTTGAGTGTTGAGAAAGCTTTCAAGTATTGAGAATTTTAATTTTGGATTAAATTATTACACAACCAAAATGTAATGCTGGTTTTTTTTGGAGGTAGGGTCTCACTATATATTTCAGGCTGACCCTGAACTTGCTTATATAGATCAGGCTGGTCTCGAATTTACGGCAATCCTCCTGCCTCAGTCTCCCAAGTGCTGGGATTACAGGTGTGCATCACCACGCCCAGCTGTAATACCTATTTTTATAAACAATTATTGTTGTGGCTTATGTTAGATGCCCCCCCCCCAAAGCCTCATGCAGTCATAGGTGGGGCACTTTCAGAGGTGGCTGGATCTAGACTGTGTGACGCTGGAATTGATTCATGGATCAAGGGCACTGGGATTAAGGATGTGAGTGCTACCCGCACTAAGCAGCCTCGATAAGATATAAGGGATAGAAAGAGCTACGGTACCTTCATGCTTGCTCCGGTACCTTCTGCCTGCCATGAACTGGTTCTCCTCTGCAATGCCTGTCTGCCATGCCACCCTGCCTTGGAACCAGCCAGTTACAGACTGAAAGCTCTACAAACTGAGCTAAATAAATCTTTCTCCCTTTAACTTTGAGTGTCAGGTATTTTGTCCCAGCAATGAGAGAAAAATAACTAAGACAATGACTAAACACTCTAACTTGATTTTGGAAATTTCTCTCTCTCTCTCTCTCTCTCTCAGTCTCTCCCTGTGTGTGTGTGTGTGTGTGTGTGTGTGTCTCACTACAAAGCCTTGAACTTGAGATCCTCCTGCCTCAGCCAAGTGTTGGTACTACATGGTATATCACCATGCCTGGCCTTATCACTTAATGAGATAGGACAGGGTTATATTTTTAAAAAATCAGTTAATGAGTGCACATTTTTTTATTGCTGGACTAGGATATAGTCAGCATTTGTTTTATGCCTACTTTTAATTTTTACAAATCCAAGTACTTAAAAACCCTGGAAATGTAAATTTAGTTATAACAATATCACTCACTTCTTTGAATTCTTCTGAGCTGTTAAAAATCATACTGTGATCATTATGCTGAATGATCTATCAGCTGACAGTTCAATTAGATTCTCCTTCCATTTTGTTGAAAGCAAACATTAGAATCTTTCACTTTTGGGAAGCATGCCATAAAGATTTAACCAAGACATTTCATATGATAATTACACCTCTGACATTTTCTTAGCAGCACTTAGGTTAATCCAAGATACTGAGCACAAGGTAGGTAAATTAAAACATATATATATATATATTTCCAGCATTATTGTTATAATGCTTTCATCTTATAATGAGTTTAATTATGTTTTCATGAAAACTTTAAAGCTGTAGTTTTAACTCATCTAATTTATGGAAAAGTTTGCCATATACTTCATTGGAAATGCCAGACTTTCAGTGTCAACTAAAGCAGCCAACTTGCTTCTGTCAGAAAAAGATCTTACTTTATCTTTTAATTCAAATAATTTTATTAGAAAGGACCTCAGTGACACCAACTTACCTTTTCTTTTTACTTTTTTTCTTTTTTATTATTCTCTTTCATTTTTAATTCTAAGAAAGGTAGAGGTAGATGGACAGGCATATAGGCAGAATAGACAGACAGACTGATGGACTGACTGACAGATAGATAGAGGTATGGTTTGGATCTTGAATGCCCCCCAAGACCTGTGTATTGAAGGCCACAGCACTGTGGGGAAGTGGCAGAAGCTTTCAGAGGGGGAGCCCAGTGGAAGAAATTTGGGTCAGCGAGGACGGGCCCTTTGAAGGAAATACTAAGCTGATTATTTCAGGTATTTGGTCACAGTAACGGGAAAGCTGACTATCACAGAATAGATAGCTAGCTAGACAGATAGATGATATAGACAGATAAAGACAGAAAGAAAGAATCAGGAGCTGCCACTTTCAGTACTTATTGCTGATGTACCTTCGAATATCTTGGTCCTTGGACAGTGACACATCCTCCGAAAGAAGTACGATTATGAAATGAAAAATGCCTTTGATCCTACCAACCTGCTGTGTGTCCCAGAGTAAAACCCTCCATGTCCAATGCTTTGTTTTGCTTTTAAAATATTGTATATTCATGTGACACAGCAAGAAACATCTTTGATCCTTGGCCCCGATTCCTTCACAGAACTCCTAAAAACCATGGAATTTCCTGAGCAATAGGAGTGTCTTTTGTTATATAGAAGGAGGTCTTTTTGCTCACATCTGAGTTTATGCAAGTGAGGTGACTTAGGGTGGGTTCTTAGAGAACCTCAAGCTGGGGCTGGCCGCCAGGAAAACTAAGTGATCATAGGTTTGAAACTTTGGGCCCCACTCACCAATCTCTGGGAAGGGAGCGTTAACTGGAGATGGAGCGCCATGAAAGCACAGCTACACATGATGACCACCAGGTTGTTGAACACATCCACATGCTCAGAGGGTGGAGTGTTACCACGCCTTACCCTGTGCAGCTTTCGTTGGATTGTGCTATGGTATGTGTCTACATATCCCCCCAAATCCTCATACGGTTATAGGTGGCTTTTAGAGTTTATGACTGATCCATGATCCAATGCTGGGATTATGAGTGTGAGAGCCATACCTGCCCTAGGGCGGACAGTTTGTATATGTAAGGCAAGAGAAAGAGGCCGCTGGCTGCCATTCCTCCCTTTTGCTCTTGCTGTCTTTGCTGTGTTCTGCCGCCATGAATTGTTGTCCTCTGCCATGTGCCTCTCTGCCTCAGAACCAGCAGAGTATGGACTGAAACCTCCACAAACTGTACACTAATTAAACTTTTCCTTCCTTCATTTTGGGCATCAGGTATTTTGTCCCAGCAACGAGAAAAAAGTAACCAAGACAGATTGTTTATCTGTAATGTTTATCACATCCATTATAATGAACCGGGGAATGTAAGCAAAGCTTTTTCCTGAGTTCTGTGAGACATCCTAGCAAATTATCACACGTAAGCAGGGAGTCACGGAAACCCCAGATTTATAGCCAGTTGGTCATAAGTATACAAAACTCAGACCCATGACTGGCATTATAATCCAAGGCAATTTAGTAGAACTGAGGCCTTAACTTGTGGAGTCTCTCAGAAAGAGTCTGACTTTAATTTTCAATTCAAGCAAGTACATTTGAAAGCATCTCAATGACTCTGTCACTCCAAGGAGATACTGTCGGTATTGAATTGGACGTAGCCCATCCAGCTGGGGGTCACAGAGGAGCTGAGGTTTGTGGGGAAGGAAATACCCTGCATAGTGCTGTCAGAAGAGTTCCGTGCAGAGTGCACAGAAATGTGTGTGTCACTCCAAGTACATGAGACAGGGAAGGCTCAAAGCCATTCCTTGGGTTTATGATACCTTGCTCCAAAGAAGCTTTTAAGACACCAGTATTTCATATAGTTCCTCTGTTCGATGGCCCAGAGGTTTCTGCAACTGGGCCAATATGCTGCTGTTGGAAAATTTAAAAAGGATGGATCTGCCTTTGTGTTTTTGTACTTGGTTTGGTGGTTTTTTTGTATTTTGGGTTTTTTTTTTTTTTTTTTTTTTTTTTTTTTTTTTTTTTTTTTTTTTTTTTTTTTTTTTTGAGGTAGGGTATCACTATGTAGTGCAGGCCGGTCTTGAACTTGCTTATGCAGCTCAGGTGGCCTTGAGCTCACAGCAATCCTCCTGCCTCAGCCTCCCAAGTGCTGGGATTACAGGCATGAGCCACCATGCCCAGCATCTGCCTTCATTTTGTACAGTGAGAGAAGAGTAAAGGATAGTTGATGTACTGTACTTTGTTTTCTCAGGAAGGTTAATATTAAGAGGGAGAAGTTGGATTCCCTTAAGGCTTTCCAGCCATGTATATTTTGGGAGGCTCTGAGTTCCTTTGCGGATATAAATGCCTGTCAGAGGACTGCTCTGCCTAAGACTAGAATGATTGAAGGCATATCTTCATCTTCCTTTCTTTGTTTCTTTCTTCCTTTCTAGTTTTATAAACATTTTATCTTTCATGAGATACCATGTCTTTGCAAAACCTGTGTGACATTCCACTGTATGAAAGCACTATAACTTCTCTAATCTGGGCCTCAGTGGGTACTGAAACTGTCTTTTATCTTATTTGTAAATCCAAATCATGTGGCAGGGACTGCCTTTTTACATATTCTTTGATGCACATGGGGGAAAATACCTGGCAGGAAAATCCTACCTGTGGGACTGTCAGGGAATTTGCACCTGTGATAGTATAACTCTGCTGACTTCCATGAAGACTGTGCCTATTTACATGCCCACCCTCGAGGCGGGTTCTCTCTCCCCTTGCCCTGGCCACACAGTGCTTTAAACACTCTCCTTGTTATCAAGAGGAGTGGGTGAATAATTGCATCTCATTTTAGTTCTATTTTGCATTTCTCATTATGAGTCAAATCATTTTTTTTCATTTGTTCACATCCTTGTAATTCCTTTTCTGGGAAATGTCACTTCTTGTCTCTTATCTGTTTTCTGTTGGGTTAGTCTTTTTCTTGAATTGTATTAACATTTCCTAAGAAAACTGGCTCTTTTTCTGTCAAAAGTACTGCAAGTATTTTTTCTCAGCTTACAAATTACATTCTAACTTTGATTTTGAATTATTGTGTGTGTTGTACAGAAATTCCATTTATTTTTGTAGTCAAATTCAGCTATTTTTAAATCTTTTTTTTTTTTTTGCGGTACTGGGGATCGAATTCAGGACCCCGCACTTGCTAGGCAGGCGCTTATTCCACTGAGCTATGTCCCCAGCCCCAAATTCAGCTATTTTTATAACCTGTGAATTTCAGGTTACATTTAGAAAAGTTCACTGTGAAGTTATTATTTTTAATTCCCCTCTGCATTATTTAAAATTTTTCGATTCCTGTGGACTTCGCTTTGGTATACACCATGAGACAGGGCCATCCCCTGTCCCAGTACATTTAGGAGCTTAACCCTTCATCCAGTCATCTAAAATCTAAAATCTACCTTAACAAACACACGTCCTTTAAGCCTGTACTGACTCGGCCATCTCTGCGTGCCTAGGACTGAACTGCCTTATTACTCTGTTTCACAATTTTCTGGCTATTCTTGCGTACTTACGTCTCTTAAGACTCTTGGAACTGATTTCTCATTTCTTCAAATGAAGTGATTTTTGTTGTACTTACTTTAAATGAATGGTTCACTATGGAGAATAGGTAACTTTCTAACCTGAAACCCTCCTTCAACCAACAACAGTGTATTCTTTCCACCAACGTGCCTTCTGCTGTGCCACCAGGAGCTGGTGGGGCAGCTCCTGGTTTGCCTGGGCGTAGCCACCCCTGGAGTGTGCTCCCTTGGTGAGTCAGAGCGGGTCACACTGCTCCCCAGGACCAGGCCTGGTTGGATACCCGCAGGGCTGAGGAAGAAGCAACTTCCTCTTCGTCCCCTTTCCCTGTCCCAGGGGCTGCCCCTTCTAGCTTGCAGAGCTTTGCAATTCTTGACCTAATTACACCTCATTTCTATAGAAGAAGTATCTAAGCATAAACAAACAGCCTGATGTTTCCTCCAGATCCAGGTCATGACTTCTCTTCCCTTGAGACTCTTCCTGGCCGTCACTGCTTAGGACCCATCGCAGAGAAGCAAGGACCATTGGCATGGACCACATAGTCACAAAAGGCCTCAAATCGACACATCTCACCCTTTCATCAATTGAGCTGAATCATGGAAACACACTGAACAAACTAAGGGGAAATATTTACCAGTCAACTTTAACTTGAATCCTTGTTACAGATTCCACTGCCAGCTATGCACACACTATAAATTTCACATAAATCATATAGCTAATTTGTGACTAGCACAACTAATATCGCAGGGCATTGTCATATAAAGAAAGAGCTAAAACGTTAAGCCGGTGTCATTCATACATATATTTGTGCTGGGGAGTCAAACCTAGAGCCTCATGCACGCTAATCAAGCTCTTTGCTTCTGAGTTACACCCTCATTCCAAGCCTATACATTTTGAGTGATAAATAGGAACTCCTCAAATCTTCATTGGTGTAATGCTTTGGGTTTTATAAAAAATGTGAAACATATTACTTTACCAGCTAAATCATAGATTTTATAATTGATAGACTTGACATATTATACTTTTTGTGCACAGAAAAAGAAAACAAAAAATATTGTCTTATTTTTGTGTGCTAAAATAAAGATCAAACATATATCGTAACTTGTACCATGCAATTGGGGCAGAACTTCATCTGTCCCATGTGGACAGCTCCCACATGGCAAGAGTCCCAGGCTGTGCTGAGATAGCAAGGGTTATCAGGCAGCCTCCCACCTCAGGTCCTGACTGATAATGGTCAGGAGTTAACGCCATCTCAACTCACATAACGATTTCCTTCCTTGTCTGCTCCAGCATCATGTACTGGGTCCACTCTTGTGTGGTCTCATACGTCTTCGACTGATCCACAATTTTCTGGAACATTGCCCTCTTCCTACCGAACACACAAACACACATTTGTTAAAGAAGCAAGTCTCACAACAAGGTAACACCTGTACTGCTGATATTGGCTATTTCAGATAGGATCTTATTGAATTTAATTAGCCAAGCAAGGTTAAAAAGAACCATAGCTCAGGATTGAAGACCTAGGTTCTAACCCAGAGTCTGCCTCTGCTTTACAGCAATCTCTTGCCCTAGACCTCAGTTTCCCCACCTGGAGAATGGAAATAATGTAACACCCAGAGTTGTAGAGTTGGGCCCGGTTCATAAGAAAAATCAATTAGCACTGTGTGTTGTTATTATAGTCACATTACTATTAAAATGAGAAGAAACACCAACTTGAAATACAGAGCAAGGTCAGTGGCAATGATTGCAATGTCCATCATGTGGATCGCATGCTCGTGCTGGCGGCGATTGAGGTTTTGAAAGATATTCAGGCTCTAAAAAGAAAACGAGAGGAGGGACGTGAGACCCTATGATGGCAGAAAAGCCACGTCCCCCACCATACCCAGCCTAGATGAGGGAAGAGAATGACAGCTCAGGCCGAAGGGTGGAAGGCTGCCTGGGGACCCTCAAGCATCTTGTGACGTGGAGATCCTGGTCCAAATCTTAAGGCCAGTGCAGAGGGCCCTGTCCTACCTCATCTCTCAGCAGTGTTTTGCCGAATTCCAAGTGGTGTCTTTCCAAGATGGAAGAACCATGGAGCTTCGCTAGTGGGTTCTGGGATCTAAATCAGAGAGAGAATCAATATGAAATGAGTCAGATGGAGGTTAGAGACCTTATTATCCAGGCCTGCTGCTTCCTAATTCTGTAGGCAGGGACACTGATGTCTAGGAATGAGAAAGATCCTGTACAAGGCCAGACAATGAGACGATGGAAAAAGACTAGACCTCACATCTCCTGACTATGTCCTTGCTTTTTCCTCCATAAGTGATTCTGGGCATAGACTCCTAGAGACTCCGATGAGTCGTGTGGACAGTTACCCCAGAAAAAGGTATAGTTTAAGAGATTTCTGGATCCCTGTAGTCACTGAATTCCTACCAGCAGTGCATTAATTTCTTTTTTCATTTAATAAATGTTGATTGAACACTCACTATGTCCCAGGCACTGTGCTCAGTGCTTGGGTTTCCAGTGTAAAATGTAAACAGTCGCTAGTCTTTGTGCACTCAGAGAAACATGAATTCTGGTGCTCATTAATGATTTACAGGCTGTTGGCCCTGAGCAAATTCTCAGTTTCTTCCTTTATTACATGGAGATAACTGGTCCCTGTTCTACCCAGCCTGTTCGACCCCAGGACAACCGTGAAGATAGAACAAAGTCATGGTTCAAGGACTGGGCTTCACAGGCTGACCGACATACCAGCTCTAGGAGGACAGGAGCTGCCTGTGTTACTCACCATGGTAACCTCCTTAGCTAGCTCAAGCCTACCACATCCTAGGAGTGGCATTATAAATACAAGGTAAATGAACGTCTGGTGTCAGTTACTGACATCATGACCCAAACTAATTCATCAAGTAGCACAGGGAAGGAAAGAATGAAGGAGTTGTGCTGTGCTACCACAAACTGCCATAGACTTCACGACTGAAAATAACGTATTCCCTTATAGATCTGGAGTTCAGAATCCAGAACTTGTCCACGGGGCTGCCTGCTTTGTGGAGGCTCAAAAGAGGTCTGCTTCCTTGCCTTTTCCAGTTTCCAGAGGCCACTGGCATTGCTCACTTGAAGCCACTTCCTCCAACTTCTAAGCCTGAAGAGTCTCATTTTCTCTATGTGACTTCCTGCCTCCTTACAAGGACCCTTCAGACCACAAGGGGTCTACAGCCATACCACCTTGAATGTGCCCAATCTCCTCAGACCACAAGGGGCTCACCGGGGTCATTCCTATATCTCAGCCTCCTTAATCACATCTGCAAAGTCCCTTTTGCATGTAAGACGACACATCCTCAGCCTGATCAGCTTTGGAAAGCCATTTTTCTGTCTACTATTGGCCTGGACCCAAGTCCCAAGGGCAGGAAGGAGTGAGAAGCTGTGCACAGGGGACTTCCCCTTGACTCATCACTCTTGGGGGGCCTTACAGACCTGGGTAATGAATCTTGGGAGAACGGGGTGAGGGAAGGGTGGGAGAGGCAGGAAGGGCTGACTTACTTCATCTGGTAGAGGTTGTTGGTGCCTCTGTGGTCAATATCATGACAGAAGGCAGCAGTGACCATGGCCAAGGCCTCCAGGTCAGTGAAGTATCGCTTTAGCTTTCCTGTCTGCAAATGCAATCAGAGGAACAAGTCACTCCTATTCTGAGGGGACTGGAAGCAGGACTGAGAGGGCAAGTGGAGGGAAGAGAGCATGGAGTTTGGGAATGTGCATCTGATCTTGCTCTGTCCCTAGTTCCCTATCCCAGGGTGACCAGAGATCTGCTCCAGGGTGGGGAGTTTTCCAGGATGTGGGATTTTCAATATTAGACCAAGGACACTTCCAGGCAAATAGGGGCAGCTGGTTGTCCTAGTCCTAGTGACCTTAGCTGGACTCATGCCCCTCTGGCCCTCAGTATTCTCTGACACTGCAGGTGGAAGATGCTGAACCAGATGATCTTTGGAAAATTTGCAGCTATCAGGTGTCAAGCTTTGGAAAGCTTTGAACATGAGCAGACTGGTAGAACCAGCCTTCCAAACCTGGTCCACCGGTTGAGGCACATCCCAGAGGAACCCTTCCCTGGGACTTCTTCACATATTCAACCCTTGTTTGTGCAGCATAGCATGGAGAAGAGCTCCGGAGGCCTGATGCTGACCCAAGAAATAAACCAAATCTAAGTGTAGTCCTTGTTGCCTTCCAGTGGTCTGGCCAGAATTCTAGCCTCCAGTCACTAGCCCTGGCTCTGGCCTGAAGGGAAAGGAATGAGGCAGGGAGCCCGAGCCAGAGAAGAGACTTTTGTCATGATTTTCATGGGAAAACACTTTACAGTGAAAGATCAAGGGCTCCAAACCCTCTGAGCCAAAAATACCAATACAAATACACAAAGAAGTGATGTCTACCCGAGAATATGGTAACTCTGTTTGGCAGAATGAAAGATTGAAAATAGCCTCTCCATCTAACAACAGAGTTCTGAATAAAGATATGGTATAGTTAAACAACAGAATATAGTCATGCCTCTGTATCTATGTGTTCCATATCTGAATTCAAGCAACTATGAGTCAAAATTTTTTTTAAAAATTGCATCTGTACTGAACATCTATAAACTTTTTCTTATCATTATTTCTAAATTGTATAGTATAACAGCTATTTACATAACATTTCCATTGTGTTAGGTACTATACATACTCTAGAGATGGTTTAAACATATAGGAGACTTTGCACAGGTTGTGTGCAAATATTGTCACTTTATGTAAGGACATTAAGCACCCACAAAACTAGCAGGCACTTTACAGGAAAGGAAAACAAAAGCATCTTTCAGTCCATGGGGCAGGAGATCCTAGAATAAATCACCCACAGAGACCAAGGGATGCCCTGCTGTGCCTTCATAAAATCCTAACAGGGATGAACCTGGAAGACAGATTAAGTGAACTAAGCCAGGAACAAAAATCCAAATACTACATGATTCCACGTACATGAGCTATCTAAGAGTAGTCGAGAAGTACAGCTGGGGGTGGCACACGCCTGGGAAGCCAAGGCAGGAGGATCATTGCAAGTTCGAGACCAGCCTGGGCTACAAACTGAGCTTAAAGCTAGCCTGAACTGCATAGCAAGACCCTGTCTTAAAAAGGAAAAAAAAAAAAAAAAAGGAGTAGCTGAATTCGTAGAGATAGGAAAAAGAATAGTGGCTACCAGGAACTGTAAGCTAGGAAGGACTGGAGCTACTATTTCATGGGAGCAGAATTTTTGTTTGAAATGATAAAAAAATTCTAGAGATAGTAGTGAAAGTTGCAAATATTGTGACTGTACTTAAAGTCATTGAATTGTACATATAAAAGTAGTTAAAATGGTAAATTCCATGTTTTATATATAACATGTAAACATATCATGCTATCTATATAATATATAAATGTTTTATATGTGTGTATATATAATGAAATGATTGATATATTTATGTATCAATAGAAGAAAATGATAACATATTTTCAAATGAAAAAATATCACAGAATGATATTATTCCATTGGTTATAGACAGAATAAATGGTATGTATGTTTCTGTGTGTGTGTGTGTGTGTGTGTGTGTGTACAAAAAGAAAAATTGGAAGGACTTGTGCCATGGTTATCTTGAATAACCATAACCAGTGTGGGGTTGGGATAACCTGCAGCTTCCCTTTGCTTTTTACGTGATGTGCTTCTCTTTTCTTAGAACTCTTTCATGTGGGTATTGCTTTCGAAGTTCTTAAAAGGTGATAAAGAAAGAACTGCAATGCTGCTACCATGTGGACTCTGCATGAGGTTGTCCCGTGTGGCCCAGGCTCCCCAACCCTGCCGGCCAGGTCTGCCCTCACATACCACCAGCAAGGAGAACATGGTCTGGCCCACATTGAAGCCATGCCGCCAGTTGTGGTAGGTGATCCTGCGGTAGCCTTTGCTCAGGGAGTACATGAACCGCACCAGGGCCTGCAACACATGCAAGTCAGTGAAGCAACGAGGTGGGAACTAGCAATGCTGCAGAAACGTTACAAAGACATTTTGCAAACCATTCAGCGCTGTGAAGATGATGTTAGGGAACGAGATGGGCCTAAGACATTGCACTTATGCCATTGGTTGAGCTTCATCAGTGTTTCCCAAATTGTGCCCAGAGAGCAACTGACCTGGGTGAAGCTAACAGGTGCTTTACATGGGCAGAAAACACACGGTTCCTAATCCTGCAGTTCTCAAACCTGAGTGAACCAGTCACCAGGAGGGCTTTTTAAAATAGTTTCTGATTCATTACAGCTGGTGTGCGTGTGCGTGAGTGTGTGTGTGTGTGTGTGTGTGTGTGCATGCATGCGTGCGTGTTTATAATATTGATAACTACTTCTCAGGCAGTTAAAGTCAGGGAAATACCATGCACCACACCCCCTATTCCTGTTTCCCATGCCCTTAGACTTATAACACATATTCAACAGGAATCCTGAGGAAAAGAGCCCTATTTGAATGGAGCACATTTCCCACCTGAGTTCACCATCTGTTTATGGACAGTTTTCAGCATCTGTGCCTCAGAACCCCCTGGAAGAAGCAAAAGCTCCTGAAGCTCTGCAGCTGTGAGAGACAGGGTGCCTCTTTTCCCAGGACTCAGCTGTGGAATACATAGAAGGAGGGAGGGAGGGAGGGAAGAAGGTGGGAGGGAAGAAGGAAGGAAGGA
>PVLD010006475.1:85859-100424 GCA_004027595.1 Dinomys branickii | reverse complement strand
TCTACCCCGGGCTCTGCTCCCACCCCGTCACGCCTCTTCCCTGGCTTAGTCTCTCAGTGATGGGCTTCGAGCACTGATCACTTTGGCTATGATAAACAGTTCTCTGGCCTGATCCCTGACACATTGATCTTCACGCACTTTTCCTTCTCTCTCTTGTACTCTGTGGTCACTTAGCGATGCCATCTGCCTGCATGGCTTCTGTGATCACCAACGTGGGGAAAACTCCCCCGACATCCCAGGGAGGTCTAGAGTTTCTGATGGGCACTGCCAGCTCCAAGCGCAGTATCGCTGTGTGGGCATCGCTTGTTCAACGTGTCAAACGTGTAGACCTCCTGGTTGGGACCTGACCCGCCCCACACCCACGACTGTTCAGATCTGAGTCTGCTAAGAGAATCATTCTCTATCTGCCCAAAGCCCAAGTGTAAAAACCACCTTTGACAAGTCCCCTCTCACAGCTTCTCGATTTAACTGTCTTAAGTGATCCAAATATCTTTCATTAAAGGAGCAGGACCTAGATTCCCGTAAGAGATGCGCTTTAAATAGAAGAACACAGGTAGAGCCGGGTATGGCGGCGCACGCCTGTAATCCCAGCACTTGGGAGGCTGAGGCAGGAGGATTGTTTGAGACCAGCCTGGGCTACAAAGTGAACTGAACTCAAAACCAGCCTGAACTGCATAGTGAGAACTTATCTCAAAAAAAAAAAAAAAAAAAAAGAAAAGAAAGAAAAACACAGGTAGACTTTAATACAAACAGGTTAACTAAAGGTAAAAAGGGGCACTTCATGTGACCCAGTGGCCAGTTTATCAGGATATAACAATCATAAATACCTATGTCTAATAATAGAGTTTCAAAACACGTGAAAAAAATGCAAAAAATTAAAAGAGGAAACTAGACAAACCACCTCAGAGCTGGAAATTTTAATACTTCCAGCCACTCAGAGAACAATAGATCCCTCCCCAGGTCAGGAGACAAACAAGCTCCTCATGACACCAATAATCACCTTTGCCTAATTGATACGGATATAGCGCTCCACCAAGCAACCACAGACAGACGCTCTTCTCAGGAGCACGTGGCACATTCACCAAGACAGGCTGCACGCTGGCCATAAAACAAATCCTAATGAATTTAAAGGACTGATATCAGGCCGAGTGTGTTCTCAGACTGCAAACTGAATTAAATTAGACATCAGTAACAATGAAACCTTTAGGGGAGCTCCAAGATTTATCAGTAACAGCACTGATAAGGACCCTTCCAACTCAATAAGCTCTAATTGCCCTCCTTGACTTCTGAAATAAATAAAACCTCCCCCCCTCAGCCCTCAGCTTTACAGCATGGACCGACCTGGTCTCCTCAAGCTTCTCTCCCATGGTGCCTCTGCCTTGGGTCTCAGACTTCAAGGTGTGGAAGGAGCACTGGGCATTCACTGAAATCCAGACCCCAGGGATGCAGCTGCAGTCATGTGACTGGGCTGAATAGCAGGGGTCCAAGGATCCGCACGTGAGTGCCATGGGAGATCTTCATGCCAGTTATCTAGGACCATGTTTTGAGAAATTGCTTTATAATTTCCACAGTCAGCCAAATGGAAATAGTTTTGTCTTTTTGAGACAGGGTCTCGCTATGAAGTTCAGGCTGGCCTTGAGCTCACTTTGTAGCCCAGGGTGGCCTTGACCTCACAATGATCTTCCTGCCTCAGCCTCCTGAGTGCTGATATTACAGGCGTGCGCCACCATGCCCAGCTAGGAATAGTTTTGTCCTCTCCAAAATCCCTAAGTTTTCCTGCTTCTCTGTCTGATCGTGGTGGGGGCAGTGTAGGTAGGGTGTGTGTGAGGGGGCAATCGGACTGGGTTTGAATCCTGTCTAGCTACTGTTTATAGAACAATCTTGCCCAAGGGATTACTCTTTCTGAAACTCTGTTTTCTCATCTGGAAAATGGAGATAGTAACTCCTGCTTCACAGGCCTACCCAAAGATTAAATGATATAATATGTACTTGTAGATATTGCCCGGCAAAAGTCAGAATCTGGGACGGGCACCTGAAGATTTTCTGGAAGCCTTAGGTCTTACTGAGCTGACCCCCTAGTTTTCTACAATTTTAGGAGGTATTTACTACAACTTAGAAGGTAAACACAAAAATCTATATTATGCAAAAAAAAAAGTTTTTCTGGTCAAAGAAACTTGAGAACAGTTATCTTAAACAAATCCAGATAGCTAGGGATATAGCTCAGTGGAATAAGCACCTGCCTGGCAAGCGCAAGATCCTGAGTTTGATCCCCAGTACCGAAACAAACAAACAAAAACAAAAAATAAACAAATCCAGATTTGGAGTGTTGCCCCGAAGGACTTGGCAGAGCCGTCAGCATGTGATTGCACACTTGTGTGTGATCCCACAAGAGAGAGGATCTGGTCTGTGATGTTCTCAAGGCTTCGAAGAAGCCCCCCAAGGAACATGCTTTGGGGAATGCTGTTTTGTATACCACCTTGTCTTTCTGCTTAAAGCAACACAGATCGAATCGGCAGAGATGGGGCTCTCCAGACGAGGAAAGACCAGGGTGCAGCGTACACTTACCATTTGGTAGGTGCCATTGACGTGGAGCTCCAAGTGGTAGAACAGGTCTTGGAAAATCTCCTCCAGGGTGAGCCGGTGGCCATCTCCGTTGCACACAGGGGTGAGGGTGGGGTGGACAATCATTTGTATGGATCTCACTTTGGGGATACAAGTCACATCCGGTGGTTTGATGGTAGCTGAAAAGAGGAAGAGAGAAAAGAGAAGAAAAAGTCAGAATTGCCTGGGAGGGTCTGAGGCTGTCTAGACCATGAGGAACGACCGCTCCCCGCTCCTCTGCTGTCCCACACCCGGAATGATCTGACAGCATCAGCTAAACCAATGAGTAAGAAGAGCAAAGTCCTGTCTGTGGGCGGCGTCTGAGTGGAAGGCTGAGGAAGGGACAGCGGTGGGCGTGGGGTTACCCCCTTGCACCCCTGGCTCTGCCGTCATCCACCCCAGCCCCTGGGTCTCCCCCTAAGCCTGCCTGGAACACCCTCTTGGCAGTGACAGCTTTGGGCTGACAGCTCACACCCTACACAGCATGGTGGGAGGCAGGGTTCAGCTCCAAGCGCAGGCGTTAGACTTGAGCATCTCTGAAGACAAAATTTTCCAAATTAACCGAACGACCGTGACTGCTTTACGAGCCCCCCTCAATAAATGCTGTGGATCTTCTCGCCTCCAAAATACAAAAATCTTGCAACCAATTCCAGGGGTTCATGAAACCCATTCATCCTGAACTGAATTTATCAAAGTCCCTTGCGGTGGCCCATGGACTCCCAAGATTTAAAACATCTGAGCAACAAGAATGCTCACTCTGGCGCTGTTGATAAAGTTGAAAAACGGGGCTAAACATCCTCAAAAAGCCAACCAGGTAAATAAACCTCCAAAGAACAAGCCACCTCTCTGTGAAACAGCATCTGTGGGTAAACAGCTATGGACGCGGACAAATTTCATGCTACCATCATATAAGGAAAAACCGCAAAAGCAGGAAAGTAACACGAGTTGACAGAAAGCAGATAGGGTTGCTAGTAACTGTGGCTCTGAATGCTCAGGTCTGAGCATTGAGCTGATGTTTATTTTTCTTTGCATATACCTATATTTTCCACATTTCCTATCTTTAGCAGGACTTAATTGAACAAGCCAAGAAAAAACCCCAGGAAACATCTTTTTCTTTTCTTTTCTTCTTCTTCTTTTTTTTGTCCTTTTAGAGACAGGGTCCTGCTATGTAGCTCAGGCTGGCCTTGTGCTCACTTTGTCTCAAATTCATAACAATCCTCCTGCCTCAGCCTCCCGAGTGCTGAGATTACAGGCGTGTGGCACCATGCCCAGCTATTTTTCTTTTTAGATCACATGTGGCTGTGAAGTCAGTTGGTGAGCATCACTTACCAATTGTAGTGGGCATTACAAGGACAATGAACAGGGGACAGTGGTCCCTCCCCATCCTTGGGGAGTGTTTCCAGGGTGCCATGCAGACACCAAGATCTGCATGTACTCAAGTCCCTTATGTGAAATTGCCCAGTAGTTGACTATGGCTATGCACATCCTCCCAGACACTCTATCACCTCTAGATAGCTCAGGATGCCTGATACAATGTCAGTGGTCTGTGCGGAGTAGTTACATTGTACTTCCATTGAGGAAAAAAGTGCATATGTGTTTAGTGCAGAGCCAACCATGTTCCAAATACTTTTCTTCCCATTTGTTTGAATCCACGGGTGCAGACCCTGTGGCTACTGTAAGGCCGACTCACTGTGTTGCAGGGAGTTGAACCGTTCGGTCCTCTTGATGGTCGGCCTGCCTCCTGGGGCAACGGCCGTGACCCTGGCATAATAGAGCTCGGTGAGGTTGCCCGTCTCCACCGTGAGGTTGCAGGACTTCCGGGTGATCCGCTGGCAGCCCGCCTTTGCCAGCCACTGTGTCTCTCCGTACCTGGGGGTGAGGGAGCGGCCGGCACACCGTTAGTGAATGGCCCCCGTTAGGCCAGTGGTTTATTAATGATGATAATGATGTCTAATATTTACTTAGCACCTTCTGTGTCCTGGGCCTTTTATGTGCATGATCTCAGTTCTCACAATGACCCCTCAGGTGTGTATACCATCTTCCCTCTTTTTCCAATAAGGAAGCTGAGGCTCAGAGGAATAAAATGTGCCCACGCTTTTGAAGTGTACCTGCGGTGAGCTGGATTCAAATCCAGCCAGTCTGAATCCACATTACCGGCTCACTGTCACCAGTGATAAGGCTTAAGGTGGGCCCAATTATCCCCATTTCACAGATGGAGAAATTGAGGCCCAGAGAGGGCAAGAGACTTGTCACAGGACAAAGAGGCAGGACCAGGAACGGGACCTCAGATTGCGGAGTCCAGGGCCCCCGTTTGTCCTTCTCTCCCTGGCTGCATGGGAAGAGAGAAGAGATTGATGGGTGCACAGGTGGGGGGCGTGGGCACAGCTTGTGCTCACCTGTTCCCGCTAAGAATAACAAAATAGTTGCTGGTAGTTTCTTATTTTTCAGGCACAACTACTGAGGACTTCATTTCATTTCATCTGCCTGACACAGTACAAGGAGGAGACAGTCATTTTCCCCAGGCAGAGCTTGTAAAACAAACCACCCTCTTACCTTCCCTCTGCAAAAGAAATGCGAAGGAGAAGAGCTGTGTGGGCACTGGGACTTAGGAGCGGGGACATTCAGGTTGGGACCAGCCGCAGGGTGGCGTCTGAGGTGTGGGGGTGGGGGAGCTGGGAGGCTTACGTCTTATAGTCCACGCTGTAGACTGTGCCAGGGCTGCTGTCCTGCTCACTGTCCCACGTCAGGATGTTTTCAAAGTTGCTGGACTGGAATTTCACGTGCTGAAGAAGCTCGGAGGAATCCTCCGCAATGTGAGCTGCGGGGAGTGGGAAGAGGGTAGGGTTGGGGCCGGGGTCCATGAGCCACCCAAAGAGGGTGCCACCTACACTAGCATTGATTCAGGACCACTTCCGTCACCCTCAAAAGCCACTGCGTCAATCCCCGTTCTCCCCCTACCCGGTCCCTAGCAATGCCAAGTCTCTCTTCTGTCTCTCTGCATTTGCCTCTTGTGGACTCTTCCTGTACAAGGACTTTGTGGCTTCTTCTACTCAGCTTAATGTTGTCAAAGCTCATCCATAAGTGAGCAAAGATCAGTACTTGTGGCCTTTTCTCATGGCTGAAAAATATTCCATGGTGTGGACAGACCACATTTTATTTAACCGCTCATCAGTCATTGGACTTTTGGGTTGTTTCTACTTTTTGACTATTGTAAGCAATGTTGCTGTGAAGATTTGTGCAGGGATTTTTACGTGGACATCTATTTTTAATTTCCTTGAGCAGCCAGGGATATAGCTCAGTGGCTCAGTGCCTGCCTGGCAAGCGCAAGATCCTGAGTTCAATTCCTGGTACCAAAAAAAAAAATTTCCTTGGATGTATAACTGAGTGGAACTGTTAGGTAGCTCTGCTTAATGTTTTTTTGTGTGTATGTGTGTGGTTCTGGGGCTTAAACTCAGGGCTCGGTGGGGGTGAGGAAAAGGGCAGGAGGACGGTGGCCAGGGATGGTCGCCAGCTCTGAGCGTGCGCAGAGCGGCCTGTGAAGTAAACAGGTGCGGACACAGTGGAGGCAGGGCCTGGAGGCCTGTGTACCTGCATCTGCTGTGTCCACCCTAGACTCACCCATGACCCTGGGGAGCCCCAGGAAAGGTTGCTGGCAGGGGCCAGGAGCTGAAGGGCTGGACAGTTATGGATTGCCACACTCCAAGTCTGCAGCTGTGAGGCTGGGAAGGACAGTGCCACCGCAGATCTCTGGCTACTGGGAAGCCCCCTCCTCTCTGAAGCTGGGTCTGTGTGGCCCAGCTGTGGAAACCTTTATCTTGCAGGCTCCCAGAGCCCTGGGATGGGGTCTTGGGGTCAGCATATGAGGGCCCCAGTGAGATGATGGTTGTGCTGTTGTGCCCATAATATGCCTGACTTCCTGCTTGGGTCCCAGTTCGGGCAGAGCTGGGGACAGTGCTGGAGGGAGGGGGTCCTGGAATTCAGGGCTGGGTCTAGAACTGGGCGAGGGGAGGTCAAGGGCTGGAGGGTGATGGTTGGGTAGGCGTGGCTGTGGTGGGAAAGGCTTCAGGTTGGGATCTGCGCCCCGGCAGGCCATCTATCTGGGCCAGGGGAGGCTGGTGGCTGTGGCTTGGACTCACGGGTAAAGGGAGCTGGGGGGTGCGGTTAGCACCATGTAACAAGAAGGTGTGGAAATTGGCTTCCAGAAGTCAGACCTTGGCTGCTCCTTTCTTTGAGGAGATAATGGAAGCTAAAATAAGGTCCCCAATACCTCCCGCCCACTGGCCCCTTTCCCTCCCCAAATCCATCCTGCCTGTGTCATTTCTGCACTTCCTGGTTGAAAGTCTACATTGTGAAACCTCGGAGATGTATGTTGTGTGGAGCCTGGCAGTCTGGCAGACTTTATAAAAGGCAGGTTTTCACATTTGTGTGGAAAAATAATTTATCAACTGGTGGGGAAGCTAAGGAAAAACATAGCAACAGTCCAACACGACTGGGCTCCGCCAGACTGAGGGCTGAGGGGCTGTGTCTGTGGAGAGTGTAGCTGGCCCTGAACAGCCTCCTCAGGCTGGCTTCCCCAGGACCCATCCTTAAGTTCCTGGAGCACTAGGCTTTCCCACCAGAGAGGACACGCTTGAGCCTCCGGGGCTGTAGTGAAATTAGCGAATCTCCTGGCATCCTGGGTCCAGAGTGTGGGGTTGCTCAGCTAACACTGGGGGAGCACAGCCTACAAACAGGTGCAGTCCTACCAATCCTGGCCAGGGAGCGCATGGACGGGGCAATGCCTGTCCCTTCACGGGCTTTATCCTGTCCCCAGCAAAAGGCGATGCCTCCCCTTCTCTCATCAGCGCTGTGCTCTGGCTTCCTCAGAAAGTACCCTGGGTTCCAGGACAGAACAGAGATGTACCTGGGGTCTCACGTCTAGTCCCCACCATGATAAATCCAGAAGTCCACTGTATAGGATTTGCCAAGGATGACCAGTGGTGCTGTTTGCAAGAGAGCCCCTGTGCCTTAAGACCTTTGAGTGCAGCCTTCTGGGCCATTATGGGAGGAAATGCTCTTCTGACCCAGCCAGAGGGGCTGCAGGAGAGATGCAGTAGCTTCCCCTTCCCGCTTGCCCTCAGAAACAGAAAGAGATGGCAAACTACGGCCAGGCGATGAGAGGGACCAATGGATGTCTGATTGCCCCGGGCCAATCCTCCAGCTGTTGGGGTGTGAGGATCCAGCACCCCAGCTCTGACAGCTGGCTCTGTATCCTCCAATCCCAGGGTCACTTGAATCCCTGGAATAAGCCAGGGTTGGGTGGTGCCCACCCTTTAGCCCTTACCCAGACCCCTAAGCTGGCCACCTGCTCCCCAAGGAAGCCCCACACCTGGTTCAGCCCAAGCACGGAGGAAAATGAAACTGGCCATGATGAGCTGCTTGGGGCACAGGGTGACAGCCCTGATCCTGGCTCCGGGAGTGGGGAGGATCTGACTGCAGGACGGGGAACTCACCAGCCAGGGATCCGACAGCTAGGATGGTCAGTAGCGTCTTCATTGGCCTGGCCGGGCCCGGGGCCTTCTGGGCCTCCACTCGGGCCCTGCACAGAGGGCAGGCTGTGAAAGCTTGCCGCCTTGGCACTGGCTCCACCCGGCACAAGGCGGGGAAAAGAGGGGAGGGCAGGGCCGGGTGGTGGGGGCAGGGTGCAAAGGTGCCTGGCCCTGTGCTCTGGAATTCCACGTCCTGGGTGGGATCCAAGGGAGTTTCCTCACCGGCTGTGGAGAGCAGCGCCCGTGGCAGGCGGGCTTGTTTATCTGGTCCAGTGGCTGATTCATCCCAAGACTCTTCAGCAGTTTATCAGGGAACTGAGAGGCAGAAAAGGCAAAGACTCCATGACAGATGGGCTTATCAGAGAGCAGTTGGCCCTGCGTCAAAGCGTCCACCACGGGCCTCTATCTTTTGTCCCAATAATCCCATTCCCAGGGCATTTACCCTGAAGAAAATAACGGGACAAGGGAGGAAAAACAAAATCAACTCAGACTTCTCCTTGCAGCAAACCTTGACTCTCAATGCTTGGCTTTGTTGGAGCGGTAGAAAATCCAGGGTGTCTGGTGCCCACGCACTGACCCCAGGCCAGACGGTGTGCTTGGGAACAGCGCCCTGCTGGTGGGGCTGCTGGGGTGGGGTCCAGGCACTCTTAGCATGAATTTTTGGGCTTGGATCTCTAAAAGGTTAGAAAAACCCAGATCTCAGACTTCAGGGATTCCTTCTGCTGTGCTAGAGAGAGGGGCAAAATCAGGGCAGAGCCTTGGGTGTGGGACCATGAGGAAGGATGCTGTTCCTCAACATCACTCTGCCCTGAAGGCAGTGTCTGCAGTGATGCCCGTGAGCTTCCTGGTAATGCAGGGGTAGGAGGTATTTGGGAAGCATTTTAGTACTCCCTGGTGAGCTGCAGAGAAGATTGAAGGGCCTCGACTCAAGCTGGGGTGGACTTGATTGAAAGACTCAGCCCCTGGGGCAAGTTTGGCTGGCCCAGCGGCTAACAGCAGATCAAGGCCTTTGGGAGCAGCCTGAGCCCCACAGGATCCTGGGAAAATTTGGTTGTTGTTATGCTGAGCTAGGGAAGAACCCAGGGCCTTGTGCATGCTAGGCAAGCTATCCCTCCAGCCCTGGGGTTGGCTTTTTGAACTTCATGGGTTGTAATATCCAGGGCTCTATGATTTAGTTTTCCTTTACTGTGTTCTAGTTGCTGGTTACCAGCTCTAAGTCTGTGCTAAAGTTTGTTTGATCAAACAGCTGAATCCAAGCTGTGCTTTGGGGAAATAAGTCAGGTGCTGGGTCAGTGGCTTACTATAATCCTGGGAAATAACGTTTCCCAGATGCCGTTGTCAGCAGCTCCCTGCTGGGGCGAGCCCGTAGCAGGCTGCAGGGTGGAGGAAGTCAGGGGATTCTCTGCCGTGGGAGGCATCTCTGGTGATGGCTGAGTCTCTGGAGCTCTAGCTCCTGGTGGACAGGTCCTCCAGCCAAGCTGCTTCCTAGTCCCGTCAAGTGGTCAATCTTGGGCTTAGGTAACATTGACTCTGTTTAGCTGTAAGGATGGAGCTTCTTCCTGCTGTGGTGAATCTCTGGCTGCTTCCTGGACCTGACTGAACCCTAACTCCCTCTTCATCTGGTTACAGGTGTTAAAGTCCCTTGGTTGGAAAGACTCGGGCTATTTTCGTGATCTTGGAAGAACCATGATGGATATTGGGTATTTGATGACTTTAGGGACAGGGGTATGGGGAGACTACAGCCTGCAGAACAAGTTACAAAATACCCTGAAGAGACCCCAGAGGGAGAGGAGGCAGTTCTGGACCAAGGCGGCTGACCGAGGCACAAGCTGCAACCCCATCGAACCGCTGGGAGAATGAGATGCCTGTGGTCATGAGGACCTGGTGTTATGCAGGAATGAATGGAAAGGGAGACATCTGGATTGTTAAAAACTCTGAGTACCCGGATTCATTGGCAATGTTAAATTATTTTTTTTAAAAAGAGAAAGAATAGCCTCCATGTCCAACTATAGGGGTTTTGTGACGTGAATGGTGGTCTGTCTGCTCAAAGCAAGACAAATACAGCCTTCAAAATAATGTTGGAGACAAACAGCTCATGATGTGGAACAGCGCACGACTGGGGGAAACAGAGACAGTTCTTGCACACAGGGAGAAATGGGTCTTGAAGGGTATCTATGAGAACACCAAGCGGGCTGTTTGGGGCGGTGGAATGGGCTGTTTTCACCCCTTCTGGCTTATTTGCACGTTTCTGGAGTTTTTATAGGAAATGCATTAATTTGTATTAAGGAAATGCAAGGAGACTGGCAAAACAGAGATTCCTCAAGTGTCTTTGCCTGGGCTGCTCCCCCTCCTCATGTCACCTCCTCTCCCTTTAGCCAAACCCTCCTTCTGCCAAGCCCCGCGGTTTCTCTCTGGTCTCTAAAACTCGATGGTTCTTGTCTACCCCAGGAGGAGGCGGCGTCCCGAGTGCAGGCAGCATCCTTGTATTTCCCTCCATATGGCTGACTACAGTCCAGGGATCCGACATGGACTTAGAGGTCAGACGTGGGTGGCAGCAGCTGTGCCTGCTTGCTCTAGCTGAGGCTGCTGGGGACACGTACGTTTCTCGGGCACCCCTTTGTGTCACCTTTGACTGAGCCGCTCCTGCCCCTTGGAAAGTTGGATCACCCTTTCCTTCCCTTTTTAAGTCCCTTCTCCAAGTCACTTCCTCCAGGAAGTCTTCCCTGTGTGAGCTGCCTGTCTGTGTGGCAACTCCTGTGTTTCCATTTCCTAGTGTTACTCAGCTGCACGTTCCAGTTCCCCACTTTGCTATTGCTGGGAATGAGACTGTAACTTGCTCACCTTGGCATTGCAGTGTCTGGTCTAAGTGGCACAGAGCAGGTACTTGGTGATGTTTGCTGGCTGACTGAGTGTGCTAGGAGAGCTGGCTAGGACTTTACTTTTTTCTGTATTTTTTATTAGTACATGTGTATAGTGCCTAATGTTTATGTTCCTATGTGGAGTTTGTGCTTGTACATGGTATATCTTAATCTTTTTTTTAAATCTCTTTGCTGTCCTCTCCCTCCCTCTTTTTTTTTTTTTGTACTAGGAATCGAACTCATGACCTCAGGCTTGCCAGACAAGCGCTTATGCCACTGAGCTATATCCCCGGCCTCTCTCTCCCTTCTTATTCTATCTTCTTACCCTTTTCTCATTTGAGAAATATCTACTTCCCTATATCCTATTATCTACCTTTTATTTTGTTCCTTGTTTTTTTTTTTTTTTTTTTTTTTTTTTTTGAGACAGGGTCTCTCTATACAGTTCAGGCTGGCCTTGAACTCGCTTTGTACAAGCCCAGGCTGGCCTCGAACTTGCAACCATCCTCCTGCTTCAGCCTCCTGAGTGCTGGGATTACAGGCCTGTGCCACCATGTCTATCTTTTATTTTGCTCTTATTTAATACTTTGGGTTTCTAATATAAGAGAAACCATGTGACGTTTAAGTTTGTGTGTCTGATTCATGTCACTTAACATTATGGTCTCCAAGTGCATCAGCTGTCTTACAAATGACTCAAGTTTGTCTTTTTATGGCACAGTCATGCTCCACTGTGTGTAAATGGCATATTTTCTTTTTCTATTCATCTGTCGATGTACATATGCGCTTCTTCCAAGATTTAGCCATTGTGAATTGTGCTGCTATCAACATGCGTTTTGTAATATGATATATACATTGTAATATGATATATTTAACTCTTCCAGAAGGCATCTAGAAGGGGAATAGCTGGGTGAAATGAAATTTCTATTTCTAGCTGTTTGAGACTCTCCACACTGATTTCCATAGTGGTTGTGCTAGTTACGTTCCCACCCACAGTGTAAAAGGTTCCTTTTGCCCCACAGCCTTGCTAGCATTTGTTATTATTTGACTTCTTGATGATGGCCATTCCTTCTGGGGTGAGATAAAAATCTCAGTGGTATTTTAATTTGCATTTCTTTAATGGCCAATAATGCAAGGCCTTCATGTATTTATTGTCCATTTATACTTCCTCTGTGAAGTTCTATTCATTTAACTTGCCCATTTTTTGCCTGGATTTTTTATTTTTTGGGGGGTGGTCTAATTTTTCTTTTGAGTTCTTTATGTATTCTAGAGGTTAGTCCACTGTCTGAGATAGAGCTGGCAAAATTTTCTTCCCATTCTGTAGATTCTTTCCACTGTGTTGGTTGTTTCTTTTGTTGGGCAGAAGCATTTTAATTTGCTAGAATCCCATTTTTTTTGGTACCAGGAATCGAACTCAGGATCTTACGCTTGCCAGGCAGGTGCTGTGCCTCTGAGCTACCTCTCTGGCAATCCCATTAGTTGATTCCCAGTACTATTTCCTGTGTAGCTGATGTTCTATTCAGAAAGTCCTTTTCTACTCCTATGACTTTGATGGCTTGGACCTCAATCCTATATGAAACTTCAGCTCCAAGCTCTAAGGAAAGTGCATACGAAAATGGCAAATGCTCGGGGATGCTACCCACTCCTGTCTGTTCTCCCAGCAGGAGTCCCCAGACATTCCTGGACAGGAAAAGCAAGAGTCAAAGCTCAGCTACCTTCTTCCTCCAGACTCTTTCTCCCCCAGACTCTTCTTGCAGAGTCAACCTCTTTGGAGTCTGACCTAAAAGCCATCTGACCACCAGGCCTGGGCTACATCAGTCAGGGATGTTGACATAGGTGTTCCAGGCCATGAGCCTGGGCCTGGCCCCCGTGCTTGACTCCAGGAGATCACAAGTAGGTCTTGTCCCCTTCCAGTCCTCACTCAGTTTTTCTGTTTGCAATGAAGTCTTGGTCTAGTAGATTCCTAAGGGCCCTGGAGCTTCAGTGGCCTCTGCTTTTATGTGCTTTAGTTTTGGGAGACTTCCCCGACACCCCAGAATTCCCGTCAGGACTATTTTCACAGATACAAACACATTCACCTTTGCATTTATTGACACTGCTTGGGAGTTCTGCTCTCTCTGCAGTGTGGGACTTCCGAAGCTTATGACGTGCTTCTCAGGTCACCTTCTTCACAAAAGCAAAGGCATCCTCATGCCGGGCTTGGGGAACAGCCCCATCTGCCCCTGGGAGCCAGGGGAGGTGGGTGGGATGTGAGCTTTGTGCACACAGAGGTCGCTCGAGTCCTAGCTCTGCCTCTTTCCTCCTGCGTGCAGACTGCGTAACCCTCACCCTTGGCTTTCTCACCCACGACGCAGAAAACAGGGCCTCTGCACACTGGCCACTCTGTGCTGCTGTGTCTGGGGCTTCTGAGGCGGGTCTCACGCAGCAGGTGCCCTCTCTTACCAAGTGGGGAACTGAGGAGTCGAGAGGCCTCTTGAAGGACTTTGCAGGGACCTGGGTGCGCAAGTGTCAGGGTGGAGGGAGGCAGCGAGTGGGACAAGGACATGTGTCCCTTTAGAAGGTCAAGTTGGCAGTTGTTTTGCAGGCCGAGTGGCAGGGATGGGAAGGGCAGCCCCCTATCCTGCAGATCAGGGCCCGGGTGCAGCCGCCTTCCTCCCCCAGACTCTTCTTGGAGCTACTTAGGTGTGCGCGCGTGCGTGCGTGCGTGCGTGTGTGCGTGTGTCGCGCATGTCGGGGGGTCAAGGAGCTGAGGCTCAGAAATGAGACTGGGGAGAGGTGTCTCCTGTTGGAATGGGGCCCATTTAGTATCCCGCGGCCTAGAGTGGGTGAGGTAGCCTCACCCTGGAGGCACCAGGACCCGGAGAGGCCTCTATCCCTGCTGATGACTTAGCCGCGCAGGACGGGAGGCCCACCTTCTAGCTCACGGAAAGCGGCAATGAGGAAGAAAAGGACGCGCGTCAGCTTATGTAGCGCTCTCACTCCTCCGTGTCCTACACTGTCACGTGCCAAGGGGTGGGGCTCCTTGGGCTGGAACGGGTCCTGGCGCCAACCGGTATCTTTTAAGTAATTGACTCACGGGAGTGACTCACTCATTTAAATACAGATGGAACTCTGGCCTATTTTACTAAAAAAAAAAAAAAAAAAAAAAAAAAACCCACAAACCCTAACCTTCCTCACGTCAGCTTTTCTTTGTGCACGCAGGAACGGTTCAAGAAGGAGGTGGACAGAGCCATAGATCGAGTCCTGCAGCGTATGACCCCCTATAAGTGACAGAACAGCAAACGGGGGATCACGGGAGTGGTCTGTCTCCCTCTCAGAGCGGCTGCTGCGGGGGAAGGACCATTACCCATGTGTGACCGGAATGGACCCGATGGTAGCATCTATTGCAAGATCACCGGCGTCCTTACATGGAAGTTTGCCATGGCCAGCTGCCTACTGGCTCTGACTCAAATCAGTTCACACCTTTATTCTTTCATTCATCTACTCAATGCCAAGCCTCCTCCTCGGATGTTGAAAAACAGTCCCTTCGCTAAGAGGAGACCTCCGGATGGAGCATTTGGCCTCCCCCCCCCCCCCCCCCCCCC